>JAODLL010027374.1:0-24059 GCA_026546735.1 Forbesichthys agassizii | reverse complement strand
TATGGGACCACAGTGCTTAGTCACACACAGAATGTTACTGACACTTGCCAAAAGGTGAACATTCATTTGTATGTTTTCAATTTCTAAAATATTATCGTTTCATAGGAGGTTTCATAGACTTGGCAAATGCATTTTTCAGAAGTTTTTAAGTACTCCGTTGTCGGTGCGAATATTCTGAGGCTTTTATTGTTCATATCGATATCGGAATTATACCGTCTCGACTGAAATTATTAAGTATATCGTGATGTAAATTTTGGCCATATCGTCCAGCCCTACTTTGGCGATGTTCTTAACATTTTATATTTTGGTTGTGAAAGTGCTGCAGTGCAAAGTTCCCATTCCGCATTTATGTTTTAAATCTGAAGGTTCTATGAACGTGATGGAAGTAAATAGGACCAAATAATAAGTCCCCTAAGGGTTCCTTTAATGTCAGTAATGTTCGGCAAACGTTATTGGAGCGTACTGTAGAGACCTAAATGGACCGTCGTATTAATAATGGTTCTGTAAAGGTTCCCAGAACGTTCCCTGAAAGTACCCAAATAATGTCCCCGAAACGTTACAGAACTCCACACTGTGACTATCAGGGAACGTTATGGGAACGTCGCAAGATTACATAATTTACACCAGCGGGGACGTTCTTAGAACGTTCTGGGAACTTATTTTTTCTAGTCGGGTATCACAACAAGTTTGGTTAATCCCAACATATATCATGCAGCACGTAATTGCATAACAGATATTAGACAAACGAAAGTGTTGCTAATGGCGGCTAATGGTAACTGATCAGCGCAATGGGAGTACAGTATATAACTACTCTAAATAAATGTCTGAAGGCTGGGCTTTTGTACCCAAAATGCTACCACACGTCTTCCTCATGGCTCTGACAGAAACAAAAATACTTCTCCAACTTAATATAACCCCCACAGAGCTGCAAACGATAGGCAGGTTAGGTGAGGTTGGTTGGTTGTGCTGGGGAAACTGGTGGGTGTTGACCTGCCGACCGGAGGAGCGCACACAACCGGAGGAGCGCACACGTCATAAAGAATGGGACGGGGAGCGCCGCCGGCGTGACTCCAGATGTTAATTTTGAGTGAAAACATTAATCTCAATTTTTAAGATTTAGGCATTTTTCAAATCGTAATAAAACTAAAACGATTTATCGACCAGGCATGGAGGGGTCGATTCCTCCCTATGTGGTCTCTACCCAAGATTTCTTCCCTCCACATGGGGTTTTAATGGAAGTTTTTCCTTGCCCGGGTGGAGGAGAAGATTAAGGGGGTGTTGTTTGTTTCCATGTGAAAATGTATGCTGTACTGCCCTTTGAGACTGTAATGCGATTAAGGGCTATATAAATATTATTGACTTGACTTGAACTAGATTGGAAATGACGAAACGGAAGTATTAGATAGATGCTTATTCTTGGTCTCGTTTACCGGTTGGATGTTTATTAATACTGTTCAATAGCGAACATCAATGGGTAACAATGGGTACACCGCTTATGTCAAAACGCACTCGTCTTGCGTCTGCAGATATATCATATTGGTTTTCCTGGCCAAGAGCCAGTGGTTTTGCTGTCGAAATGCAGAGAACTGGTTCCAGATTAGGCACCGGCTCCGAACCAGCCCTCAAATGGCGTTGGTGGAAGAGGGGTAAAACAGGACATTTCTAAAAGCTCTGTGAGACAGATGACACAGAAAAAATAATTGTTTATGCTTATATGGATATATGTATGTAGTTAGTAATGTATATAGTATATAGTACTATAGGCATGTATGTACAAGTATATACAGTACTATGTGGTTTGTGTTATTTACTTTATTTGATTATTGTGCTATATTGGGTAGCGCCAGTGTAATTATTTGATAAGTAATTAGGGTAGGAATAATAAGCTTAAGCTTCAACCTACACCTTTTTTTCTGGTCAACTGAAAAAAAGAAAAAAAATGTTAAAGGATTTGTTTATTACAATTTAAACAAACACGAGGGCTGTCGCGGATAAAGAATTTTCCATGCAGTTGGTACAATAGTATGCAGTATTATTGCCATATTTTTGTTTTTGTTTTGAGTGGTCATGTGCGTGGCGGAGAGCTTCTGAAATAGCTTTAGTACCGGAGCATTTATATACACAATATCTAGATAAAGTGATCTCAGTCCGTAATGAGACTGTGCAACAGCATATCGGCTACCAGTTTAGTGCACCGGTGTTCTGACTGTAGGTATGCAATCATGTTCATATGTTTGATCCAAATGTCAGCTGGAACATTTGACCAATTAACTAAAAGCATATTAAATAGTGCAAGATAAAAAGCCTATGATGCGCCAAGCTACATACCTTGACTTAGCATAGTTGAAGACAGAAAGAAGTGATGGCACAAGTATGTGGGCCAAACAACCCAAAACGTTAGGGTACAACTATTCCATTTTTTTTTTCCCACTAGGAAATATGTCCCAAATGTCCCAAATTAATAATTTAATTAATTAATTATGAAGTGTGTGCGCTGCCAATACATCCATGGTACGCTGCATCATGCATGCTGCCCAAACAGAACGTATTGCGACAAAACTGTAGGAAAGTAAAGTAAAGCGTATCGTCAGAGTGTCATAAATACAGAGAGTACATACACAATCGGCTACAACGGGGCTTGGCGAAATGTGCGCTTCAATAGCGCACATTCCTTAGATGAAACCTCATCCAGGGAATGTGTGCTATTGAAGCACACATTTCTATGGAAATCTCTCTCTAGGAAGTGGCATTAGAGTCCAGTCAGCACAGTAGGCTATGTGTAAAATCAAAGCCTAATAAAGTAACAAAGGGAAGGTGCCACTTGGCACAGCAGCAGCACCACGTCCAACAGACTGACAGTAATATTGGCAGGGATGTACTCTGCTGTCAGAATATAATTTTCAGTTACTGTTTGCCGCGAGACAGATCATTAGCCTACAAATAAAGTCAGTAAAGACAGTAGGCTACAGTATCCTAAATTACAGCCTGCAATTGTTTGATCCATTAGTATAAGGCAGTCCATGAGCAGAGTTACAGTTCCACTAAAGCAAAAAGCCTGTTTAGAAGAATCGGCCTACACATTTGTTCTACAGAAGTATCTTTAAGCAAATTCTGAAAGGCTGCCAACCTGTTCTTTTAAATATATTAAATGTAGATGGAAGCAGCATTATGCTACAGCTATATCGTTTGCAAGAGTACTGCTAGAATGTTGCAGTGCCCTGATAGACATGAAAGATTAAGATGGATGGGGAATGTGCCAAGTCATTACACTGAAAATAATGAAATTCCTCAGTAAGGTCTACCACATCTTATACTGTAGTGTCAAAAAGCCAGACCCTACCGGCTAATGAATGGCTAGAAATTCTGCAAACTACTCCATTTGTCTTATCAACCGTGGTTTGGATAATAATGTATGGATAGTATGAACTCTACATTTTTGTTTATTAATAGTAAAGGAAACCCTCAAGGCCATCAAGGTATTCGGTGAATGCCAAAAATAAAATATTATCTAGCCTAATTAATATAGATTTTATTTATTTTATTGACTAAACAATATATAAATTTGAAAGTGAAACATTTTGTAAATAGCAGACTGTTCTCTGACTTACAGTATTTTTAAAAAGCTACATGAAAGCAAATAGGAAGGGGGGGGGAGTGAACCAAACACTTATGATTTTTATGATTGTTGCTAGGCAGAATAGTCTTTCCGGCTTTGGCCTGAACTCCCTGTAACTTACAACAGTACGCATGGCTAGAAGCATTCATTGAGTAAATGTAATATCTCGATGCTATAAGCATGGGATAGCTGTGTGACGTTCTGTACGTTTTTCAACATAATTTGAAACATTGAAAAGGCCCCCAGCTTGAATCAAGCTGACTGTTGAATGCTTGTGTGACCATCATGGGCGGTGACAAATTGTACAGAATGGAGCAATACTATCTGCCGACTATAATCAAGATAAATGTAAGTGAATTTATCAGTGAACTAAATACACTGCGTTCCAAATGAGTATGCAATTTGGAATAAAGTGTCATAAACATTAAATATTTTGTTTTTCAAACTCATGGATGGTATTGTGTCTCCGGGCTCTTTGGATCACTGAAATCAATATCAGACACCTGTGATAATTAGTTTACATAAGAAGGATGTTCCAGATTATTAAGCAGGCCACAGGTTTCAAGCAGTATGGGAAATAACCTCTCTCTTGCAAATAAATCTCTGCTGTGGAAATGCGTCAAATAGAGCAATGCTTTGGACGAGGTATGAAAACATTTGATATCACGAAAACTTAAGCCTGATCATCGTACTGTAAAGAGATATGTGGTGGATTCAGAGCACAGACGGGTTCGTGCAGATAAAGGCATATTGAGAAAGGTTACTGCCAGACAAATTCATTGGATTAAGAGAGCAGCTGCTAAACTGCCATTACAAAGCAGCAAACAGGTATTTGAAGCTGCTGGTGCCTCTGGAATGCCAAGAACCTCAAGGTGTAGGATCCTCCAGAACTGTTGGGCCTCTTTAGGGTCCCTAAAGGTGTGAAAATGACCTGGGCAAAGTATATAGAGTTTCTGACTGACCACTTTCTTCCATGGTACAAAAAAAAAGAACCATGCCTTACGTAACAAAATCATCTTCATGCATGACAATGCACCATCTCATGCTGCAAAGAATACCTCTGTAATTGTCTACTATTCTTTACAACCTATAAAATTCTTTGCAACTCTGTTGTGCATAATACTTTGGAACTTTGCAGTGCATTTAGAGTTTTTCAAATTTTTTTAATAGTTTTCATTGGGTGGTTTGTTCAATGAAATTCAACTTTAAATATGTAGTTTTTCAATCAAACTCATGGATGGTATTGTGTCTCCGGGCTCTTTGGTCACTGAAAGCAAAATCTGAAATCAATATGGGTGGTTTGTTCAATGAAACTCTAACTGTTGATGACTTGAAAATTATACTGACTGTCATTTGCATCGAATATTTAAGAAAATCTTTGTAAAATATGGATGGATGGATGGATGGAGTGTAAAATATAATTGCAATAATAATTTGGAACGCATTTTAGATGTAATATTTGCGTGTGAATTGGAGTTACCAGTATCAAGGGAACAGTACCTAATTTATGGTCGAGAATGCTGTTTCAATAACTTAGTCTATTGAAAAAGGAAAACCAGTTACTTGGAAAAACGCCAGTTAGCAAGTTACCAAGCTAGCAGCTAGCAAGAGCTATTTGCTACGGTACATTTCAACTAAAATAAAATCGGTTTTGTCAGTAGGACATGGATGTACCAGTAACGAAATCAGAGTAAAACACATGAACATATGTGGCTGCATGATACTATCTTTACAGTAAGTGATAATTAAAACATTTGGCCACTGAAATTTTATCTACTGTAGTACGGTACCATGGGACACAACGAGACAAACGAGAAGAAGTATGAAACCATTGATATTCACATTATTAAGAGGAGCTATCGATAAGCCAAGATGTAAGCGGCACCAGCCAGTATAAATAACGAGTTGACAATATTCACCTTGTTGTCAGGGTTGCATTATTGGGGATAAATTAGAGAATCAAGTGGTATTTTTGAGCGTCGAGATGATTTTAACGCTGACCATACTGTACAATGGCTATGATGGATATCAACCTCATCTCCACCACATTGACGATGGATTTTGATCTTCACTGTCCTGTTCCCATGGCAACACTAAAATAGTTTGAGATGTGGCAGACTGGAGATGGATATGAAATATGTGCCTGAAACGGATTGCAGAGTTTTTAACTACACTTGAATTGGGCAAGCTTTTTTTGTCATCTAGGAGGATATAAGGCTGATTACAGGAGAGAGGCCGAGCACCAGTATTTGGAGAGCAAATCGCACGGTGGGACATATCCATAGCTGCACTGTCAATAAGCCTTATTCAGGTGAGGTAATAATAATAATAATAAACTTTATTTGTATAGCACCTTTCATACACACTGCAACTCAACATGCTTTACAGTTAAAAACATTTGAACAAAGAATGAAGGGAACAAATGCAATTAAACAAAAATAAATAAGAAACAATGAAAAACTAGGTAAAAGCCATTAAGAAGAAAAAAAAAACATTATTGTATTGGAGTTTGGTGGAACTCTAACCAACCGGGACTCCAACCCAAATGTTCCATACTTTTGGTGGGATACTAACCCACCGGGACTCCAAACTAGGCTTTTGGTGGGATTCTAACCCACCGGGACTCCAACCCAGGCATTTGGTGGGACTTTAACCCACCAGGACTCCAACCCAGGGGTTTGGTGGGATTCTAACCCGCAAGAACTCCAACCCAAATATTCCCAAATTATTTACCCAGGCATTTGGTGGAAATCTAACCCACCGGGACTCCAACCCAGGCGTTTTTTGGGATTTTAACCCACCAGGACTCCAACCCAGGCGTTTGGTGGGAGTCTAACCCACCCGGACTCCAACCCAGGCATTTGGTGGGACTCTAACCCACAAGGACTCCAACCCAAATATTCCCACCCAGGCGTTTGGTGGAATTCTAACCCACCAGGAATCCAACCCAGGCGTTTGATGAGAGTCTAACCCACCGGGACTCTAACCCAGGCTTTTGGTGAGACTCTAACCCACCGGGACTCCAACCCAAATATTCCACAAAAATTAAAATTACAATATCCTAAAATACATATAAGGATAAAGACATAGGCTAAACAGTGTGTTTAAGTAAAATAAGGAAAAATGTAAAATAAATTAAAATTACAACATCCAAAAGTACACATAAGGATAAAAACACAGGAGGTTATAAGGCTAAACGGTGTGGCCAAGTAAATAAGGATAAAAACATAGGAGGTTAAAAGGCTAAACTGTGTGGTTAAGTAAAAATTCTCAGTCATAGTGCCTATGACTGAGAATGTTTACTTAACCACACAGTGAGTGAGAAGAGAAGTGTTTTTAACCTGGATTAAAAAAATGCTATATTTGGGGCATGTCTAAGATCCTCTGGTAATTTATTCCAAATGTGGACAGCATAAGTACTAAACGCAGCTTCTCTGTGTTTCGTTTGGACTCTAGGCTGTACTAACTGACCTGTGTTCATGGATCTAAGAGCCCTGTTTGGTTGGTATTCTTCAAACAGTAGAGGTTAAGGACCACGACAAATGTTGTTGTGGTTAATAATTATGCTTGGTCTGCTTGGCGAGATTGTTTAAAGTCCATGTGAGGTTAGCTTTACTATAGTAGTCTATGTAATCATTAAGCTTTTGCGCACCGGTTCTAATTGCTATAGTGGCCCAGATCAGAAAGACACGTTGCTAAAGGTGCGGCCGCTTCAAAAGCGCTTTCATAAACCCCCGATCACACAGACATAGGCTGCTTGTGCCAAACAGAATAGCTGCCTGGGCCAACTGTTACAATGACGAGCAGTGCGACACCGGGCCAAAAAGTTGAGGATATTTTAACTTTCATGTGCGTCTAAAAAACACTAGAATAGAAGTGTAGTGCAATCGGGGCCATAATAGGCTACTTTTGAGTTGTTGTGGGGACACAGAAGGCCCAGTGTCAAGGGTCACGGTTCGCTACTGATGATGATGATGATAATAATAATAATAATAATAATAATAATAATAATAATAATAATAACTAGGGTTTCAAGCAACACTGGGGCGGTCCTCCGAGACATATCAGTACTTTCAACATATTGCTCAATGTCATCGTGGATTCAGCCTCTATTATAATTCTGGAATTCTCCAATAATCCACTTTAATTTCAAAAACAAGCCTACAGATTTCACCTTTAATGCATGAAGAATCAGATTACATTATCTTATTGCACATTTTTTGAATGTGAAAGTTTACAAATATATGCAGTATTGATCATTCGGACAAATAATGAATGTGTGCAGTTTCAGTTTCAAGTATGGATTCAGTGTTATTGTGCAGTCATATCTTATATTAATATATGGACAGATATATTTTACATTATAATAATACCATATAATACATGTTCATTATCATCATTATCTCATTCAGCATACATCTCCATAATAATAAACACACTCTACTACGCCTCAATTAGCAACGGCTAATTCTTCTCTGAAGCTCTCTCACACCCGCCGCTTTCAATCGGCACCAAAATGTTTCTGGAAAACCGTCCGACACCTCAGGAGGGGGAAGCAGGGAACCATCAAAGCGGTGTACAGCAAGAATATGACCTCAACTGAGGAGGTAATTGGACGGTGGAAGGAACACTTTGAGGAACTCCTGATTCCGACTGACACGCTCTCTTTGGTAGAGACAGAGCTAGAGGCTGATGGGGGATCATAATCAGCTTCTCTGGGGGAGGTCACTGAGGTAGTCAAACAACGCCACAGTGGCAAATCCCGGGGATTGATGAGATCTGTCCAGAAATGCAAAAAGCTTTAGATGTGGAGGGGATTTCTTGGATGACACACCTCTTCAACATTGCGTGGAAGTCAGGGACAGTGCCAAAAGAGGTTGTGGAACAACGGACCAGCTCTTTACTCTTGCAAGGATCCTGGAGGGGGCCTGGAAGTATGCCCTTCTGGTCTACATGTGCTTTGTGGATCTGGAGAAGGCGTTTGACCCCCAAGATATAATGTGGGAGGTGCTGCTGGAGTATGGGGTGAGAGGGCCCCTTTTAAGGGCAAACCAATCCCTGTATGTCCAAAGCAAGAGCTGTGTACGGATTCTCGGCCGTAAGTCTGACTCGTTTCAGGTGGGGGTTGGTCTCCACAAGGGCTGCACGTTGTCACCAATCCTGTTTGTGATATTCATGAACAGGATATCCAGGATATCGAGGCATAGTCGTGGTGGGGAGGGGTTGCGGTTCAGTAGCCTGGGGATCTCATCGCTGCTTTTTGCAGATGATGTGGTCCTGATGGCATCATCGGTCTGTGACCTCCAGCACTCACTGGATCGGTTTGCAGCCGAGTGTGAAGAGGCTGGGATGAGAATTAGCATCATTAAATCTGAGGCCATGGTTCTCAGCCAGAAACCAATGGAGTGCCTACTCCAGGAAGGGAATGAGTCCTAACCCCAAGTGAAGGAGTCTGGGGACTATGGAGCGGGAGATTGGCCAGAGAATCGGAGCAGCGGGAGCGGTATTTCAATCGCTTTATCTCACCGTTGTGACGAAAAGAGAGCTGAGCCGGAAGGCAAAGCTCTCGATCTACCGGGCAATTTTTCTTCCTACCATCACCTATGGTCATGAAGGGTGGGTCATGACCGACAGAACTAGATCACGGGTACAAGCGGCCGAAATGGGTTTTCTCAGGAGGGTGGTTGGCTTCTCCCTTAGTATCTCTAAGGGAGGGTGAGAAGCTCAGCTATCCGTGAGAAAATCGGTGTAGAGCCACTACTCCATCACATCGAAAGGAGCCAGTTGAGGTGGTACGAGCATTTGGTAAGGAAAGCCCCTAGGCGCCTTCCTTGGGAAGTGTTCCAGGCACATCCAGCTGGGAAGAGGCCCCGGGAAAGACCCAGGACTAGGTGGAGAGATTATATCTCCACACTGGCCTGGGAACGGCTCGGGATCCCCCAGTCAGAGTTTGCTAATGTGGCTCGGGAAAGGGAGGATCGGGGTCCCCTGCTGGAGCTGCTGCCCCTGCGACCCGACTCCGAATAAGCGGATGAAGATGGATGGACTTCTTTGTTCATTATCGTCAGCTATACATGTGTAGCATGTAGATAGTTTTTATCTTTATCATGGTTCAAATGAAAATTATTTCAATTTCACATTTTTTTCCATGGCATGGTAGAGACAGCTATATACTATCATCATGCAAATGTGTAGAAAAAGTTATCAGGTATTTTTTATGGTATTCTTGTTTTTCTGTTACAACAACAATAATAATAATAATAATAATAATAATAATAATAATAATAATAATATTACTAAAACTATCAATAACAATATGTTCCACCTTCAGAGGACCTAATGATAAAACCAACAATAACAACAGGTTCCTCCCATCAGAGGACCTAATAAAAAACATTACAATAATAGACACACTGTTCATTTGTGCCACAATGTTACACATTTAAACTGTTTTATGAATTGTTCTATTTCTACTTTACATGTATTCAATATTATTGAACACATGTAAAATGTTCCATTTGTGGTTAAAACACAGACTTAACTATACTTTACCCATACTGTAGGTATAAACCTCCCATTACAACAGCAGACACACCCTGTATAGTGCCACTGGAAATTAATCTTATTTTTGAAGGCTCCTTCCAACAACCAAACTACTTCCTCTCCTCTGCTTGCTCTTAATTTGTTCTCCAAAAAGCCTAGTTCTTATTTTTATCTTTTTTCTCCACTTCTCTCACAGGAATGTTCTTATGGCACTGCAGTATGGCAATTCTCCGTGGGGATTCTGGAAGTTGAAGCACATTTTCTTGAACAAGAAAAATAATGCTTGCAACATTGCACTGATTGTAAATCAATCTGTATAAAAGCTAAATGCAGAATCTATAAGAAATGTATGTATAAAGTATAGTATGCTATATGGTATGTTATTTCAAAATTTGCCTGTGTGATGCTTGAACCAGGTGTCACCATATCATCGACAGGCACAATAATCAGGTTTTATGACAAACAGTTAAGTCTTTCTAGAGAAAGCTTATTGAAAAGTGACTTCAATCACAACAAAAACACCTATTCCTTCACAGCCATAGGGTGCTCCCTCAGAAACTCCGTCCCACACATTGGAAACACATTGCATAGGCTAGAATATTGCTGGTGTGTGGTGTGGTCTGCACCACTTTCTTTGTATTTTTATATATGAGCCAGGGCCGTGTAGAAGTACAGGAATATTTTTTTCAGCACGCCTAGAGATTGGGCAGCTACTATAACAGACAGTAAGGAGATATTAAAGGATTTTGACAAAAAGTTTATTACTGTAGCTTACAATTGCATACTATACCTTTAAGACCAATGCCCACTGCTGGCGACATTTGGTGGTGCATCAAGGAATGCACTTTTAATAACATTCAAAACTTAATGATAAACTGACAGGAACTAAAACGAATTCATGCATGCTTATGGCTTGACGATATACTTAACAAATAATTTGATGAATAACTGTTCAAAACCTTGGCGTCGATGTACATTAGATGTCGCTAGTGCACGTTGCCTCTGGACGTGTCGACGCCACTAGTTGGTGTTAGCCCTTACAGTGACATTTTTAATTTGTACAGTACTACCTGCAAAACGGAATATATATTGTAATCAAAAGGCCTCAATTACCCTGCATTTTAATGTATGCCTTGCTTACAACATATTGAGGAATAGTAATCATAATACTTTCCTCTGATTGGGGGCACCTTTTGTTATGTTGTATGTTACTTAGCTCCTTTTAAGTTTTACCAGGCCGACACTTGGAGATTTGATATTTAACATATACATGTACTGTTTGCTTTTACTCTTAATTGTCAGGTGCAGATTTAAAAGTTGACTTCCAAATGCACATAATTAACTATATTTGGTGTAAAACACACTTGTGCAGCCATCTGCCGAGCACGATTGTGTTCAACCACCGAAACCATTTCATGAGAAAACTCATTTTCGGCCTCTTAATTATTTTTCATTACAGTGGGGCTGAGAAAGTAGATTGGAATTGGCCAGTAATTGCCCGGCATTGACGGTGAGAACAATTCCAATGCATCAAACTAGATGAAGTGTGACAGGCAGACATCTCACCACTGCACACCAACCATTAGCGTACTTCCTACTTTCTCATGGTCTAAAAACAGCATCACAGTGTGGTCTGGGAAAGGTCAGCTGGTTGTTCTTTCAAGGAGGAAAAGAGATGGTGTCAGTCTGCACAAGGCATTGAGTCTTCTTTGTTACCATTCTCTCTATTCCTTTCTCTGAGCAAGACTCCACCCATTGCCCAACTTTAAAAAATGCTAAAAGGTAGTCAGGAGTGAAGAAAGGGGTCAATTTTTAACAGTCATGACATGTAGAGACATTTTCGGACCATAACATCCATCTTTATAAAAACAGCAATTTTGTACTATATGTGTCTCATCACAGTCCTATTATTTAGTTAACAGTTAAAAAAATGCAAATAAAGGCAGGGTTAGTCATTTTTGAGAACACTTGCTAACAATTACTTCCGTGCGTCCACAGCCCTCCACATATCAAAATGCATTCTGGAACAAAGCGTAGTACTACAGCTTTGTTGATGTGAGTGGTTTTCACCACTTTGTTTATGTTCCTATTTATGGCGCCAGGGCTGTGAAGAAGTACCAGATTATTTATTTTTTTATTTGACAAAACATGTAATAGTTTACAAACAGATTGCAATTGTGAAATATACCTGCAGTTACACTTTCAGCGTAGGCAAAAAAAATTCATACCATTACAAAACCTGGATTTTTTTTGACAATTAATAAAAACATATGAACTGTGGAATTTCACTGGTATTGGTATCGACCACTAAATGTCTGGTATCATGACATCTCTAATATCAATAAAAATGACTGATCCCCATCCCCACACACCACATAGAAAGATACAATTTCATCTGGGGTGTTGTCCATCTGCACTGAACTTTCAAAAAATACTTTTTGCTTTCAAGTTGTTTTCAAGTACCTTAGATGTCGTCACCTAAACCACGCTCATACTGTAGCTGTCAGTATGACACTGATTAGTAAGTTCAGTTGCTACTTGGACTCAAATCGCAAGGATTTGAAGCTCTTCAGAATTATTATAGCAACAATGTCGACAACTTTCAGGTCAGGATGGTCTCGTGAGGCTACAGCTTACTTGGCCACAACGTACTAACTCATGCCCACGACTTACTATTGACTTTTAAAAAATACAAATCGTCATGTCACCTCCAGGGCTCCGTACTGATGTCCTTAAGCATACAGTATAGGTCTGTGTCTTTGTCTTCTGGTTATTATACTGCACAGTGTTCTGGAGCAGTGATGGAAAAACAACATGATATTGCCCATTCATCTGCCATCTTGTATGTGTGTACAGTCTGACAACACGTCATGTGCACTAGCTGCCAGCGTGAAGGTCTTTGAAAAGCTAGTTCACACACCACACAAAGCCGTTCACTTAACTGTGTACAAAAATTAACAAGGCAATGCGACGGGGAAGGGAAAGGGGAGGGGGGGATTGAGCATATGAGAGCTGTAAAGAGGAGACTCTAGAGAGAGGAGTAGAGACCAGCACAGTAGAGAGTGGAGTAGAGACCAGTGCTGTAGAGGGGAGTAGAGACCGGCACTGTAGAGAGGAGTAGAGACCACTCTGTGGCTTCAACACTCCACCGCTCACAGCTGAGGATGGAATGGCTGAGTTTCATGCTAAAACAACCTGTTTTGTAATGCTGCTTTTAACCACAAGGGGACAAACTATGGTAAAGGTACACCTTAGACAAACTAATGTGTACTTTTCCCATTTTCCAAAAGATTGGCATCAGAAGTAACCAGGACAACTTTTTCTAGGTTTTAGAAGGATCTGCTCAACACATTTTATAAGGCTGCTGTTGGGATTGTATTTTTTTTTACTCTCTCCTCTGTCCATATGCCCTGTGATAGAAACGTTTATATACAATGCTGCCAATCAATACAACTCTCACCACCAGAGTTAAGAAAGAACGGTCTCTCTTGTCAATTCTGCTCCCCCCACTGCTTGTCCTAGTTTATTTAACCAGGACCAGTTGCTGTGTGAGATAATGGAAACGTATAACAGAACAACCTTAATGCCAGCTCGATGAGCTCTTGGCATTAAGGTTTGAAAACCATCCTGTGGTATAAATGTTCAGCTAATGGTAGACTATTAGCATCCCTCTGTAATTGCTAACGGGACCAATATTTATGTTTTACACATTTAAATTAGGGCTTTTGATAGTTACATTTGTGACAGAGAAAATGATTAAGTCTTTCTTTAATATTTGTTTCAAAATAATTTAAATAACAACCCTACCCCACACATCTTTGCTTATCAGGACGCTTTGCATTGTCTTGACTGCCACGTATGTATTAGTTTCCTCAATGGTTCCCTTGCTGAATACAAAGCCAGGTGTCCCCTGGCTAGACTATGAACATGTAACAAGAACAACTTGTTCTTTAGAGGCAATGTTTACACTACATTATTAAAAAACATTTTGAAAAAGGAATATATATGTATGATAATTATGGAAATGTTACATTATATTTTAGCATCTAAAATCTATTTTAGCTGTTCGTTCAAATGGGGATATACACTGTTTAGCTGTCAAACTGGATGTCACTGTCTCCTACACACCAAAATACAAAGCACAGGAAACAGCATACCATGTTTATGCTAAATATATCCATGTCTGCAGATTCCTGGCTTCCTGTTTACTGGACATCTCATTGGTTCAGCTTGTTGACACCTCTGTGCATTCGCAAATTGATAACCTCAGCAGTTGTTGAGATCCACTGAATGCAACCACCTGGTATACAACTTGGTCGGATAATATTTAGAGTTTACGAGTTGATGTGGTCCAAGCAAATGCACCATATGATGCTGCACATCTGTTAAGTCATGTTAGCTGCGCTGGCAGTATGGCAGGCATAATAATGCTGCTATGACATCACATCATCAACATGTATGTGTCAAACATAAACATGGACACTTCCTGAGGAACTATGTGGATCTTGAAGCACAGCCCACTATACAGTATAATATACACTTTGTTGCCTCTAAAAGTATCAAGATTATCCGAAACTAATCTTGCGTGACCGTGACAAAGCACATGCATTTCTGGAATGTTGTTATCTACGATATCCGTCACTATGAGAAATGCAGTATTTTGAGTAGGCTAAATGAAGTGTGAAACACTCCGTTCCTATCCAAGCTTCCATTACTGAGAGAGGAGCTATATTAGGTCTCATGCCATATGTAGGGAAAATAAATGGATAATGTAAAGGTTAAACAAAAAAAAGAAAAACATGTTTGTTGAAAAGTCATTCATGTGTGTTCTGATTTTTTTTTTTTAATACAGGCCTTGCTCCCAAGTGAAAATGGTCACATTGTTACAGAGAAACACTATACCGTAGTGAAACTATTTTTATCATGTTTTCTTTTTCCTCTTTATTCTGGATGAGGAGATGGATAGAGCTGGCTGTATTGTCTAAGGGATGGTTGATCGGTATGCTTTACCACCAAGAGAGCCCCCGCTCACTCCATCATCTCAGAAATCTCTGCAGTGCAGAGTTCTCTTGTACATTCATAGCCGAGTTCAGCCTCGTATCCTACCTGTCAAGATGGAGAGCTAAACGTGTCCATCTTTCTCCATTTGGCTGAGACTACACTGAGAGGAGCTCAAAAGGTGTGCTTCTCCGCATTGAGTTTACCCTATTTTTCTGTCTGGTATGAACAAGAGACACAATAATCACAGGGGCGAGTGGGTTGCATATTCATTAAACATTTATGGAAAAGGTAATGCATTGTGCTTGAATGTTGAATATCCACTTTAAAATGTTTATTTCATACAAGAATGCTCCTTTCCACATTCTATCTTTTTTGTATTGTCGTATCTCCAGTATTGATACATTTAAGATACAAATATTTTATGGATATAGTAGTTTCCCATAAACCCAGTTACAAGCTTTATAATGTATACTTATGACTTCTATGTCCTGCTGCCAGCTCTGTCCACAGATAAGCAAATATTTGAGGCAATGTACCGTTTCATAGACTGTATCTTGGCCTGTATTACTACACATGTACTAAGGACTGAATTCATTTTCATGAATGATTACCATTGTTATTTTCTTGTAGTTGTTTACTGTATACAGTAACTAAATAGAAAAATGACACCGGTAAGTATCAAGCAGCTCCTATCATTCAGTAGGTTCACCAAGAAGAAAATTGCATATTAAAGATAATGTAGCAATATTTGTTACACATTTAAATGTGTCTTGTGATATTTAACATTTGTAAGCTTTACTGTACCATAGTCTTGCAGTACCAGATGTATTCATCTATTCTATAAATATGGGATATCTATAAGACAAATTGTCTTAAATGTGGGTGGGGCATTACAGTCGGACACTTCTATACAAATTCAATGCATTGTGAAGACACATAAAGAATGGTTATTCAAGCAAGAATGCTACTCATGTGTACTGTACAGTCCCACAGGCAATGTTAACAGCAGCTACAGTAGCATTGCAGTAGTGACACCACCACGACTTTTCATACAGTATACTGTATATTCAAGCGTAACCCTACTGCTGGCTACCACAGCTTTATAATTCCCTACTGGCTGCTTGCTCTTATAAAGCAACATCTTACCTTTCGGACCTTTGTACAGCAGTTTGACCTGGAAGCTTTGACCTTTTCAGAAGCCTGAAAGAAGACATTTTGGAGGGGGACCTGATAAAAAAAAAGAATTGCTTAAATAATACAAATTAGTTACATTGCTTGAATAACAAACGAGACAAACATGAACTTTGGCAACCGTTGTAATAAATTACTTTTCAGGAAAGGCCCCTTTTTCTTATGGTCATCTGCACTAAATAATAATAATTGTGATAGGATTTAATTTACATATTAAAACAGAAGAACACAGTGCATAATTATAGTATATAGTAATGCCATAATAAGAGTGTATGCTTACAAAAGGCAGGCTAAGATCTAAAACTGGCATGATCGAAAGTGGTTGTTGTATACATTTCCTTGCAAACAATAGTGTTTTGATTCAGTAACAGCTTGTTTTAAATAAAACACACACACACACACACACACACACACACACACACACACACACACACACACACACACGGTAGGAAACATATCCAAACGCCAGGGACAACAAAATGGCCAATAGGGGAAAAGGAACTGGTGCATTAATAAAATAATTAAATTAGGCTAGAAGCAAAAGGACACAATGTTCTTATCAATGCCTCACTAACTCAGAGTAGCGAGTCATATAAAAGTGAAAAATAGAAAATCTCAGGACAGGAAATCCCTAACACAATGCAAACTATCAAAGTGTTCAAATATTAAATTACTATATGCAAACACAATACAATTCTATGAAGAAAAAAAGGGCTACTTCTAGGATCCATGCTCTTTAAGACAGGGGAACAATGACAATTCCATTATTTCTATTAATGCACAGCAATAGAGCACAACTCTGCAACAAGCCTTTCATGTCTGACCTTTCCACTCTCTGGCAGTAATGCATTGCAGATGGATGCGAGAAAAATAGGGGTTCACCAAGAGGTGAACAACGCCCCATGTGCCCCGCCTGTGTTAGAGTGGTACTGTATGAATTTCCAATGGCTTTTTAATACATCACTTAATTTGATAATGATCACATCAATATGTGACAGCAAGTCCCGCCACTGCTATTCAGGCTGCTGAAGAGTCCTTGAGCTGCGCTTTGAAAAGGTCTATCGTTTGGAGCACCTAAGAAAGATGGAAATCACAACGGCAAAGTGGAAGGACGCCTCTACAGGTTGTCAGAGCAGATGCTGTGTTCATCTTGATAAATGCTGGATGTCTGTATGAAAATGTCAAAAGTGTATTCAAGATAAGAGGTCACACACTCCGCATTGCACCCATTGGATTATGACCCTTTGTTGTGTAAAATAAATTGCTCTCCCTTCTTTTTTCGCTGACTTCGAATGTCAAGAGAAGCATTTCTTTCTTTTTTAAAAAAATCAAAGGTGTTATCTTTTATTCCCCTTTTAGACCGTGAAAGTGTTCCTCTCTAGTGAGCAAAGCAAACAAAAGACATGTCGGTCGTACAGTAAAATTAGGTCGTCTGGCCTCGGAGACCTTGACAAGGTGACTCATAAAGGGGTGTTACGGTGGGAGTGTAAGATGTGCCCTGGAAGTCTGGAAACTCAATCCTCCCTCTCTTCAACGGTGACGGATGGCCCATGGCGGACCATCCGTCCGCGAAGCAACCTCGTAAAGACGTCATTTTACCCAAATCAAAGACAAGAAGGAGCCTGTTTTACTTACGAGCAGTCCTGAAGGGCTTGTCTGAGTGTATGTCTGTCAGATCTGTCTGAGAAGCAAAGCAACAGGGGTAGAAGATAGAGAGCTCAAAGATCAAGCCAAGTCACCAAATCACTCACTCACCGAGTGTCTTCAACAGGCATTAAATGATACCTTCCTGTGACTTTCTGTACCCCTATTTTCCAAGTCTCTTATTATGGACTGTTAGGTCTTTTGTGATCTCCGGCAGGTTCCACATGATGTCCCATATGTCTGTCCAGCTGTGACAGAGGGGATGGCCTCTTCTTCCCGAAGGACAACTCAATCTGTCAACCTCTGACTGGTGGTATCTGCACTTCAAAACAATGCAACGCCCAGGCGAATTAGTATCTCTTTTACCTTATGTAGAACCCTGGCATTATTTGTCAGGGGTAACTTGAGGGGCAAAAAATAAAGCATGTTTTAACAGATGTTTCCGGAAGTGTTGTTGTTATCATCAAAGACTTTTTGTGAAATGTGTTTTTTTTTTTTGCACTGCAGTATGTTAAAGTTTCTTCTTAAATTAGAAGTAGTAAACTTAGCAGAAATGCCCATAACATGTAGGTGATAGCCTTATGTGTAAAAAAAGGCAAAATAGTAGAGGCAGCAATCCAGTAATGTATAATATTCCTAGTTCTTGTCTCTTCCAACTGGGCTGAAACCATGTTAAAGTATCAAGAGGTGAGGTGGAGTTCATGCAACCCCACTCCTTTTAGAAATGTTACAGGTATTGATCGCCCCTGCCCCCTCTCACAAAGGCACATCGCCACCACCCCTCAAACACAGCAGCATTCAGTCACATGCCACGCACACACACACACACACACAGACACAGACAGCAACAATTAAGACATCCCGCCTCCCATCCTAGACTATTTGGCTTTGATGTCCCGCGTTCAGCTGCTCAACACAAACTGTTTTCAAAGTCCTCGCCACTGAGCCGGAGCGCACCGCGTATCCTGCGTGATATGGATCGATAGCAGGGGCTCCCGTGAAGCACGCGGAACCTTTATAGATGATGAACCTTGAGCTAGAGGGGTTAAAGGAGGCAGCGGAGGCCGAGGGCATGCACGCACGCTTGCGCGCACACACACACAAAGAATCCCTGATGAGGGGGAATGGAGCGTCGGTGGAGCATGGAGAAAAGACCAAGGCCCCGATTCCAAACAAGCCTAGGAAACATTTGTCAAAGCAGCACATTAAGATAGACGGCGGGAGAATAAAAGAGATAATGTCCAAAGAAATCTTTCAGGATGATTTGGCAAGAAGGAAATGAAGCAGACAGGGATGACAGAAAGCACGGGAGGTGAAGTGAGAAAAAAAAGCCCCATTAACCATACAGTATCGGTTTGTCATGGAAAATAGGCTGCGTATTATGCTGTAGCTTTTAGGCCGCTACAAAGATGACTAAATATATAGATTTATATGAAGCATTTGTCTAAAAGGACATTCAATATTGTATTTTTACAACTGCAGAATGCCAGGGATGGCTTACACATCTGTGCATTTGTTGGAGCCAGAGTTTTGAGACTGGGAGATGCATTCTTTGCTGCAGAGGAGCTGAATCAGAGCTTTGGAGAAGAAGGGAGTAATTGGCCGAGCGCTGACTTTTCACGATATGTTGTTTGCGTGCTTCTGCTGAGAAGACAATGGACATTACCAGAAGCAATACATGCCTATAAATAAGACAGGGAGCGTAGAAGGTAATATCGACAAGGGGAGAGTCCATTAGTCTTATAAAAAATAGAGGCATGCGTTAGTGGACTAGATACTATCGAGGTTGAGAAAACTACTCAAACTACTCAAAAACCACAACTTGAAACAAAGACTGTTATAACAAAAACACAATGCACGCAAAATCAGTGACCCGAAATTAATCCCCTCCCAAACTTTTTGAGCAATTGTTAATGGAAAAATAACATCTCAACTCCAGTTGTTTTCGCAAATTGCAGGGCATTGATTCAACTTTGTTGAAAGGGTCGAAAGTAACTTATTTTGTTATTTTCAAAGGCCTGGGATCTTTTACTTGTGCATTGTATGCCACTTACATTTGATGCAAAGGTTACATTAACATTCATCACGTGTGAAAGAATGCAATCAAGTGTAGCAACTATTTTTTCCCCAAAATTCTCTCTCATTATAATCAATCATCCAGATGGTCGAAATTGCCAAATGAGACCTTTCACAAAGTGATCAGTGTTATTTAGAAGTGGACATTCAGGATATGAATGTGCTGGCTGATGAGTTTGGCTACATTTATCACTTTGAGCAAACACAAGAAAGATAGCTGAATCCTCAAAGATCCTCAGTCAATCATTACAGCACCCACAGCACGTCTTAGCAAAATTTAGAACTAGTTCTAGTTCTCTATGGATTTAGTTTTGTTGATGTTGAGTAATTGCAATTCTGAAAATATATCATAATTTTGGTCCATGTCAGCAAATAGCATGAAGTGGTAAATGGACTGCTTTTATATTTACAGTATTTTGCCTCACATTCACACACACATTCATACACCGTTGGTGATTGCTGCCATGCAAGGTGTGATCCACCACCGGAAGCAGTTGCGGGGTAAGGGGTTAGGCTTCTTGCTCAAGGATGCTTACAGGTAAGTCAACACCAGGGTTTGAACCCACAACCTTCCGGCTGGGAGCCAATCACCCAGACAACTTGACCATCCTGTCCCATCAAACGCCTGGGTTGGAGTCCTGGTGGGTTAAAATTCCAACAAACGCCTGGGTTGGAGTCCCGGTGGGTTAGTATCCCACCAAACATAAATAATTTGGGTGGAATATTTGGGTTGGAGTCCTGGTGGGTTAGAATCCCACCAAACGCCTGGGTTGGAGTCCCGTTGGGTTAGAGTCCCACCAAACTCCAATACAATAATGTTTTTTTTTTTTTCATGGCTTTTACCTAGTTTTTCATTGTTTCTTATTTCTTTTTGTTTAATTGCATTTGTTCCCTTCATCCTTTGTTCAAATGTTTTTAACTGTAAAGCACGTTAAGTTGCACATTGTGTATGAAAGGTGCTATACAAATAAAGTTGATTATTTTTATTATTATTCAACCAAAGCCCGCTCAAAACTACTCGAACAACAAATGGAAACCAGGACGTTTCAGATACCAAAAGCTTTTGCCGTTGCCCACAGCATTTACAGATATTTGTTAGCTATAACTATAAAGATAACTAGTTTTTTTAAGAAAACTCATAATCATATCCATGGCATATTAATGTTATGCTGTTGGTGTTTTTTGGTTTTGGATTGACCACTTTTTACTAATAACAGGGTTGTTCCAGGCTAAGAATGTGCAGTCAAGTGTGATTTGTAAAGCCCTACCCATCATAAACCATATCATTGGTCAACGATCGTGAAGAAAATCACTTCAAATATTTATCCAAATGTTAATTCACTTAAGTTTCAATCTTTTATGTGTAACATTTCACAAATTCAGTAATTTTATTTTGAGACCTCAGAAAACCCTGAATCAAGCCACTCTATGGGATAAATCTATCAGCCACTTTGTTCTCACATTTCTACATGTGGTCAAGGAGATACTGGATAATGTTATGCAAGCAACTGTTTGACAGGATTTAAGTAGGCTATATTTCCCCCCTGAGCCCTTTGTGATTACTGCTGCATACTGAATTATAACCTTTATGTATTCCTTGTACACTGTCAAAATGTGTTGTTAAATGGTGTATTTCATTACATTTACAGCTCTGATATCAAAAAAGTGAGATAAACAGATCATTACTTTGAGAACTAAAGTTGAGCAATATGTCAGCATTTGTTTAAAGACAGGGTGTGAGAAATGTGTGTTGCTATTGTACATGGCAAAAAAAAAAATGAACACAGGCAACACATATATGCTTACTTGGGGCTTTTTTGTTTGTGTACCTTGGCAGAGGGTGAGATGGTTACACAATTATGTGGCTGAAATGAAAGTAAGCAGGCTTATTCCACAAGGGCCATGATGACAACCAAGTGTGGGCAGTGAAGGTATCAAAAATGAAAGTTCTTACTATTACTTTGCAAACATAAACTGCAAGACATTATTGTATGTGGAGCAACAGCAAATTTAAAAAAGTCTTAATAAAAAAAATAAAAAATCTATATGATAAAATAAAAAATTATCTAATTTAATCAAGTGGAAGTTAAATCATACATTTAGTGTCATAACCAGCTATTCTCTCTCTAAATATAATATTATTTTCTTCTTTATGGTTGGTCTGAATGTTGTAAATGGCCCTCATTGTCAACCATAGAGGCAATATTAATATTAAAAGTGGAACTCATATTTCAACCAAAAACATTTATCAGTGTCTATTCATTTAGTGCTACACACAAACAAAAAAAGATTTTGCCTTCCATTAAAATTGATTCAACATCTTATGCATTGTTCAAATTCCATCAGCGACCATGAACACCATACGTCATTCATTAACTGAAAATTCTGTGTGCAGTTTCTAGCTAAAGAGTTTCTTATCTCCAAAGGAACACCTTATTACAATCCTTTGTGGCTCTTTTTCATTATTTTACCTGGCACACAGTGGTGTCTAGCTATTCTGCGGTCATTTCCACATAAGTATTTTAGTTCTCTGAAAAACAGATGTTATCCAAACATGTTTCCTATTACATCCCAGTGGCCAAATTGAAGAAAAGTTCAGGATGCCCTTTTGCCTATAACATTATCATTGTGAGACAGGCAGGTATAAAACGTACTGAGGTAGATATATACAGGCGAGGCAATATATATATACGTTGTTATATGTACATTTTCTCTTTTCTATACTTTAACTGTATTAGCAGTGGGTCTATTTCTTTTTTACTGTTTTTTAATATTTTCTTCTAATCTGGCAATACTGTAAAGTTGCATTAGGTGGCTATGACAGGTTATGCTGTTTAGTACACAGCAGCTATAGCAAGCCTGATACTACTTAATGCCTCCACTATTAAGAATCAAATCACATTGCAAACACTTCATTAAACAGCCTGGGGCAGTGTCTATGTTTAATGATATATCGATGAGTGTGTGTTCAGTGGACAACACTGTGCTCTCTCTTTTCAGTGTTCCCTGGGGGTGTCATCTGTCACTCCATCTCCCGCTAATCGATGTCTCTGGAGAACGCTGCACTAGCCCCACTGGTGACACGGTGCACTCAAAATGGAACGCTGTTATCTCTGCAGGGATTGCATTCATTTTGCATGGTTTAGAGAGTCTTTAGAGAGCCTTTTCTAAAACCTATGGTTATTGTTTCCTGTAGTCAGCAAACTCCCTATGTATCGCAGCACTGTACTGGGAATAACGGTTCAGGATAATCAATCTGTGCTGAATCGAATCTCTAATCATTCCGACTCACACAGCTCACCTATGTAACCATATAGTTGGCAATGATAAGTTATGAATGTGCCACATGTGATTTTCTAGTCAGTAATCCGAGGGTGAACGGGTCACGGAATCTTAACGCTTGGCAGATTTGATATTCCGCAAACCAATAGCAGCCAGGGACAATCATATATGCACTAGTTGCACCGGTTAGCCAGTTAAATAGATATCCACTGTTTTTCACCACCTGTCAAGCTGTTGCTAGCACAATGCCCAGTCCCAATAAGGCAGCCATATGATGTCTTGAAGCTAATCAAATCTCTGTAGCATTTAACATGTTTGGGGTAGCAGTTCAAAACAACGCTAATGGCTTCTCGGAGATCCTGAGATGCTCCTTAAGGGGGGTATCTGTTACACATATCAGGGTTTCTGGCCCGCCCTGGCCCCCAAGAGGGGTCCCACGTCACATGATTTTGATGTGGCATGAATCACCGTTGGGAGCACAGATAGGGTGATCTGCTAGAGGTCAAGAGGGTCACGCGGCAGGCTTTTGAAGGCAGGTACGTGCAAGATGTCCAATTAGAATTCCTCCCTGAGTACCTCACGCCGAGATTGTGGATGAACTTCCTGGTACAGGGGGTCACTACTTGTTTGTCCTCCTAAGGTATGCATAACAGGGGGGCGGGGGGGGGGGGGGGGGGGGGGGGGGGCGGGGGGGGGGGGGGGGGGG
>JAODLL010027363.1:4911-24063 GCA_026546735.1 Forbesichthys agassizii | reverse complement strand
GAGAGAGAGAGAGAGAGAGAGAGAGAGAGAGAGAGAGAGAGAGAGAGAGAGAGAGAGAGAGAGAGAGAGAGAAACAAGCACAGAATAGAAAAGCACATAAGCATCACAGCACACTCAGGGTGAGATGTCGTTGAAGTCAAGTGTGTTTCTACATAGTGGTAGAGCTAGATGAGGCGATCAAAACTGTTGTAGCAATGCCAATTTGTTAAACACTGTACAATAGTATTAACTTAACAACTTAACAACCAGAGGTCTACGCCCAGTATGGAGGCAACATCTGTTAACTCTTCTCAACAGAGCGTTGTCAGACCTTATTCACTTTGTAAGTTTTATGTCTGTCAGCAGGCTAGGGTCAACCACCATCCCTCAGCAGTGTTATGAAGGGGGTGTAGGTTTGGGCTCTGCTTTTTTTGAGCAGTACCTATGAAATATCATGAAAGTTGTTTTCAGTTTGTTAATTGTTGCTATGCTGGCTGTGCCTTTCAGACAAAGGCACAGCCTTTGATGGCCTGTTTTTCCATTCAATATAGTTCATGGAATTTCAGATTGTTAGTCTGTGAAAGTCGGGGAGTTTGACATATGACTTAAAGTGTGAACCTGAAAAGTTCATTATGGGACAACTTGACTAAATACTTGTTTCTTACTTACTTGTTTTCATGCATATGGTAAATTCCACTCCAGAATCTTGCAGCTGCTCCCTTCGGGGATGGGTTAAATGCAAACAATGAATTTCTCCTAAGGGGGATTAATAAAGTATGATTCTATTCTATTCTATTATTCTATTCTATTATTTTATTTGTTACTGTTGTGAAAACATAACCTATAACATTTTATGTACCTTTATTGAATGGCTGCTTTTGAGCAACGCCACATCCCTGTTAATAAAATGGTTCCGTGATTAGAGCCAATTACAAACTGAGTTCATACAGTTCAGCGGGTTCGGTGAAATTTGCGAACACTCACAGGCTTTAATATGTTAGAGTGCTCAACTCCCGAGTTACCCAAAATGCCAACCGAGGACAACAAAGCAGACACTCCCATAATGCAAAGGACATTGGTTTGACCCCAGCCACAGTCCGTGTTTGCTGTCAAGTCAAACATGACACCAACCAATTGTGTTGTGACCTGAATTCCACCGCTCTGCGGAAGAAACCTATCTAATGGCTTATATGTTAATGCTAACGCATGACAAATCCCTCTGCCGGACCCTCTCTCTCTCTCTCTCTCTCTCTCTCTCTCTCTCTCTCTCTCTCTCACACACACACACTTACACGCACACAACACATTCCTCGAGAGGATTTCCTCGCATGGCTGGAGATGAACCCGGTTCCCCTGCGGCTCACACAGGGGACTTATTGTCTGGCGGAGCGCTGGCTAGCATCCTGAGAACAGGTACTCTATTAAGCAGCACCCCAAACGCACAGAGGACACACAGAGAGCGGCATGAAACTGAGTGGGGGTCGGGGTGGGGAGCCGAGTGCAGGGAGATAAGGCGATAGAGAAGGGAGAAGATGAGACCTGCTCTTACAGTAAGAAAGCCTTCTTTCTCTTTCACGCTATAAGTGGCAGTCTTTATCCAGCCATTAGCTTTGCGTAAAATGAGACGCTATGCTTGGCGAACCCTTTCTTTTGTCATCTGTCACATGACTATTTATGAGGTACGGCTACGGACATGGGGGACAATGAAGGAGATGGGGGGGGGGGGGCGAGGCGATGGTGATGGTAAGAGAAGCCTTGTTCCTTCACCGTGTACGTGCATGTGTGTGTGAGGCAGAGAGACAGTGAGAAATAACATTCTGCTTTAAATTCAATGGAGAGGTCATTGCAAGTTATAGAGTGGGTAGAGAGAGAGGGAGAGAGAGAGAGGGAGAGAGAGAGAGGGAGAGAAAGAGAGAGGGGGAGAGAGACCTTGTTGCTGAATGTGTTGGTAAATACATTTAGATGTGTTTATATACAAGTATACAAATAAACATAGCTCTTGAGTGCAGAGGTCTATAATCGGTTTACCTGGCAAGATGCCAGCAGATTTAGCACACTAAAAACACATCTTGTAATTATGAGAACAATGAGCTTGCACACCAACTCAATTAAAAACTCTTAATCAGACAGGAAACTACATCATTCATATTTTCTCCTTGCTACTGTATATAATAACCATTTTCTGTAATGTATAAAACGTGCTTTCCATGCAAGTGAATCTGTTGATTTGTATGTGTTGCAGTTATGTCTTTCTGTCACTGCTAAAATCTGCAAATGCAAAACATTTTAGCGACTTGTTTTACAATGCGTGCTAGCTGATTCAGTCTTGATTGGTTTGAAGCATGTGTGGAAATCAGTATGTCATAGCATAGTACAGCGTACAAATAAATATGCAGAATCTTTGGACTAAACAACATTTGTGTGTCTGTTTGTGTATCTGCCATTTACTGTACACTGCAGCTCATCTTGTTAGAAGTGCCTCCGATGAACTGTGTGAGATAATGATGCATTAGTTATTGATGTGCTGACACACATTCTCATTTCCTCCTAATGTACAACCCACATGAAACCATTAATATAGAAATACCACAAATCACTTTCCAAAAAAAAAAAAAGAAGAGCGGTTCCAAAGAACATTATAATTCAGACGCATGCAAACCTTTTCATTTTTTAATTAATTTTCAAATTCATCAGTGTTAACGGACACAAATGACTTCATGGTCACGGCTGCTCATTGGGAGGATGACACTATGTGTTATGTGTTGGCTTATGTTCCCATGGGTGGTGAATGGTAAATGGGACATGAAGGTGTGAAAGTGCTAGTATGTGTCAGTAGACAGAATGAGCATCGCCTGTCAAGGCTGATAGGATGCTCGATGGGGATTTATGCAGTGATACTAAGGCTGGGAGCGTCTTAGCATGTGGGGTCACGGGAGAAAGCATCTGCTGCTAGCAGAAATGGAGGGAAAAATACAGATTTAAGTATTATAGCACTATGCTATCACGACCTTGTTTGTACACTATTTATGCTTACTCTGTGCCTGTACAGTTAATAGAGAGAGAGAGAGAGAGAGAGAGAGAGAGAGAGAGAGAGAGAGAGAGAGAGAGAGAGAGAGAGAGACAGGAAATATTTATGTACCTACATTTGGCTCTGCATTGTTGATTTTAGACAAGCAAATGTTGCTAAACCCTTGGCTACAGCTCCTGGATCATAACATAGGATGTAACGCTGCTCATTTGGCATTATGTTATTGTCTGCCTAAACATAATCTCCACTGACTTCATGTATGTTGCTAAAACATGCTGAAATGTGTCCACGCCAGCCGGCAACCTCCATACATTCACTGGTAGCATGCAATCTTGAGTTCCTTATATATTCGCACATGTGTTGTTTAATTTAACATTTTAAACATTAATAAAAATTCTTAATTATATTATCCATATTGTCCATATTGTAATTCAACAATTTGTCTCCTGAAGTAACTATTTTCTATTGAGAACAAGATCATTTCATGCCAAAGAAAGAGCATGTGTTCTTATTGCTTTAAGCTCACTTCATAAATGTCCCTGTACACTGACCAGTGTCTCCCAGCGCTGTGGAATGTCATAGCAGGCACATGGGAGATTATGTTTAGTAGGGAGAGGACTCTAATGCAATTGTGCTGCTGCTCAGTGCATGCTTCGACAAAGCCGAGGTGGAGAGGCATTGGTGGGTGCCGCTGTTCCCTCGCAGCATGGGCGCCATGTCTTCCCTCAGTAACCCCGGGCTCTCGCAATATTGCCTGCTAAGGTGCACTCTCGTTGATCAGCTGTTGTTATACACACCTTCTGTGTACACACATACATATAAATGTGGTGTGTCAAGTTGGTAAAACAAATGTTGAACGTTTGCAGTTTGCTTTGAGTGCACACACAAACAGTATGCGGATGTTGTTCATTGTGGAACAACAACGTTGAATGTTTAAGGAAATTTTCACATTTTTAAGTTCAATTAACTTAAAAATGTTTACAACAACTGTTTGCCGAATATGATCGCAGTCATGTTGTCTCTCTCTGTCTGTCTGTCTCTCTCTATCACACACACACAGGCAGGCACATATATTAACAAAACCCATAGAGGGAATGCTAATGTGACCAAAAACATGCCTACAGGCCTCAAGGCACACACTGGCAGAGGCACTACAGTAGGCTTTTTTACTATTTCACTATTTTACTGTATGTCCACATGTGCACATTCAGAAGAACCAAATGATGTCACATGCCACCCCTTGACACAAACATGAAATACAAACACACACACACACACACACACACAGGTGCACATATACTCACATGCTCCGTTTCGGCAGGCAATCTCTGGCAGAATTACTGGTGTTGTGTTTACACAAGAGCTTCATGCTGTGTAATGGCTGGATGTGGCAGGGTTAATCATCAACTCAGCCGGCTAATATGATGACATTACAGCTACTGTGCTGAGATCTCCTTGGTCGGATTAAATTCTGCTATCAACCTACTTTTTGTGCTGTCGTGGAAACGCTATGTTTAACTGGTTTGGAGAAGCCGTTGGCTTGACTGACAGTTGCAGAGTTGGGATTATGGGTGACGCGTGTGGTTACATGCACTGTGTGCTGAGGGCCTGATAAGGCGCCTCTATCGCAGCAGCAGACCAGCGTGGTCTTGGTTCTAACCAGAAGTTCAGTGCTCCTTCAAATGTGCCAGCTCGCTCGTTCAAAATGGAACATGTTGCAGTAGTTTTGTTCCAGATTGATTAAGCATTACTTGTTTTAACCCACGAGCTGCTATTCATACCATATGAATGTACCTCTACATTCATATGGTAAAATTATGTGCTTGAGATGTAGCCATGGTCAATGAATGTGCTAGCATGTAGTATGTGCTATGTGCATACTGTAACAAGTTACTGTATATGGAATTGTCCTTATTGTTAATAATAATTGATCTGAAGTAACTATATATAATGTTGTCTTCAGTTTAGTACTGGCTTCATATCCATCTTGGGAAACTGGCATAAAAATGTAAATAACACAATAAAACAATGTTAAAAAAGATCTACCTACTCAAGTTCACTCGAGGCTACATGTGCATTCATAGTTTAAGATTTTCTCCCATTTGTTAATCTATTTACTCCTTTCTGCAATATTGGTAGATTCATGTACTGTATGTGTTGGGCAAGTTACTCAGGAATTGTAATTAGTTACTAGTTACTTAATTACTTTAAAAATCACTACCTTGCATTGCCCCTTCCAAAGAATGACAACCTGTGTAGCCAGCTCATTTTAGAATTGAATCCTCTTTATTGGAACAATAATTAACTTTAGGAGTTAACAATCAAATCAGCCAAAGTGAAAACATTGCGGCCTCTTAAACCAGATGGTTGGACAAGTTGGTTCAATTAGTCTACCCTGTGTTTGCTAGGACCAGAAGTAATGTTCTTTGCAGAAATGCAGCATTACTTGGATTAGTAATAGTAAAAAGTAATTAGTTCTACTACTAGTTACTGAAAAATAAATAAAATGTTTACACTAACTAGTTACTAGTAACTAGTTATTGCCCAACACTGATGTGGAATCACTAGATTAGTCTCTACAGGCATTTTGATGCCATGTTGCTAATTCATTCATGAATCTGCTCTGCAGTTTGCTTCAAATGTGTACATGTGTTCCAATGGGAAAGTGAAACCAGGGGTAATAATTCAAGGCTGACCAATTTATTCAGATGTGTATCTCTTCCTGAAATATATTCTACATGAAAATGCATCAGGGATTGATGCATGTCTTGTTTTGTTTTTTGTTCAACACAAAACTATCCACTTCTCGTGAATAATATCTTCTTTCTTTCTTGGAGAGAAGAACCATTTCTTATTTTCTCCATTCTCTACACAGTTCTAATATGGCTGGGGCAGACATCAAAGCACCTCAGGCAGAGCTCACTCCTGCCCCCTGCTGCTTAATATTAATCAGACCATTTCAACTGCCTAAATGTATTTTGTATTGTATTTATTTACATTTATCTTTGAATTTTTGGCGCCAGTGTTATATTTTCTTATTTTTATCCTGCCCTGGGAATGGACCAATGGTAAAACATATGAATAAATAATATAAGAACATAAATCTTATAAATAAATCTTAGTGAACCATTTTTGGATTATTTAATTTCATTTATTTAATTTTTATTATTATTATTATTATTATTATTATTATTATTATTAACATCTGCGTCCTCAGCCAGAGTGGATTGAATTTAAGATATTAGTCACAGACTATCCTGCATGCATGCATGCTAAAGAAACTCTGCCCTGTGTAGATTGTGCTGCATAGCGTCACTGTCCGAGCTGATGTAATACATGTTTGCCTACAGGTCTGTCTCAGTTCCATCAGGACCCTGTGGTGCAAACCGCGCCCGTAGGTGGAGCTGCCCGTTTTGAATGCCAGATTGATGGAGTGCCCACACCCATTATTACATGGGAGAAGGACCAAATGGCTATGCCTGAAGATGCCAAGTTAGTCCTCTTTCTCTTGTATTGATTCATTTATTTATTTAGAAATTCAAATGTATTGTTTTGCTGTCTCATATTGACGTCAGTATATACTAAGTTAGTTACATCTTCAATTGCATGGCGCAGAAGCAAACTCACCAGTTTAGCAGTATGCTTATACCAGTATAAGTACCAATTTGGTAATTGACCAGACACTTTATTCTAGAGCTGGGGCGACTAGTCGACGTAACCGACGTCACCAGTTACGTAAATACGTCGATTTGCTAAATGTACCATCAACTCGGAAAAATATACCCATAACTATGCTCCGATCTGAAAATAAGGCCGGTAATGGACTATGAGAGGCAGCAATGAGCTGCTAACGCGCCCAGTAATCCTGAGACCAATAGAAGAAGACAAATATGTGGCAAGGTGTGTGTGTGTGTTTGTGTGTACCTACCGTAATACATCCACTGATGTCTGTAGCAGATTAATTCGGTCGGGTGTATAGCCTGTAGCGGTAAATACCAGGCAGGCGAGCAGCAGTGTTAGCGTTGTTAGCGTCAGCACTCTGCTAGATGCAGCGTGAGACATGCATTGGTACAAAGCATCAACTAAAACATTGCGGGAGACAGTGAAAGAGCTACACGCGAACACGGAGCCATTGAAGCAGAGAAAAATAGCGGAGCTGTTTTAGTTTTGTACCAATTGTACAACATGTGCAAACACAAAGCATGCAGAATTAGTGTACACATTTTACTGTAAGATGATTTGGTTGGGACTGCTAAGCTTGAGGTTGCACTAATGTTTTGGTATTCCTGAAATTTATTTCATTTCACTTAATTTTGTGCTAAATGTATAATGCACTCAATTCTTTTTTAACAAGCTCTTGCAGATTTAATATCAATTAAAGACTTTATATACATATATAAAAAATGGTTATAACACTATATAGATTATAGATACATAGATACATTAAAATATTAAAACCAGTTAAAGGTAGTCAGTGATTGCAACCCAATACACTTGGAGTGTTACACAGAAAGTTACACAGTGAAGTTAAGCAAATATCTGCTAATGGTCTGCTAGCTGCCCATTATCTGTACATGCTGAAAACTATAATCTAGTGTTTCTACACTGCCCTGGCTTTGTAATAAGGAACACAAAGTGGTGCACAACACTATGTGTTACCAATGTGGGTGACACAGATTCTGAGGGAGCACCCTATGGCATCGACTGGTTTCTATATTATCAATATTGTAGTTATCTGATTAATCGAAAAAAAACAATCGATTATTCGAAAAATAATCAATAGATTAATCGACCAAAAAAATAATCGTTTGGTACAGCACTAATCAAAACAAGCATCCAGCACGCTTGTCTTATAGCATGCATGCAACTGTCGCGGTATAGGCTGGCTGTGAATTACATTCTGATGAGGAGCAGATACTTCATGGTATTTTACAATGAAAGTGCCGGAGTTCATATGTTTGGGAGATCATTACAGTATGTGGGTCAGTAGCGTGCCTTGTAAAGTGAACGCGAGCAGTCAGACAAGCACAAGAGCAGCGCAACATGATTTTACTGTCTTATGTCAGCAACACGTGTGTAAATACAATATTATCGCCGTCTAAAAAATTCCTTATAGTCCATATATCGCATGATGAGTCAGTATAGTAATTATCGTAACAGGCCTAGACACAGCAATGAAATCCGTTTAAGACCCAAGAACGGCAGTAAATACTTTTCTTGATGGAAAATATGGCTGCTTTGGTTCAGTTTGTCCAATGAGCCCTTTTCAAACAGTTTCAATGGACGGCTCCCCAAATGGTCGTGTGCATGGAGTATATTTGTGTAACAGTCCGGCATGTCGAGTTAAGTCTTTTTTGTCACGTTCTCAAACATGTCTCAAAAGTCAATTACCCAGCACAATCAGGCACCCTGAACATACAATGCATTTAACACGCACGCACGCACGCACGCACGTCAAGAAGAAGGCTTGGTATTTGCTGTGCTGTCCTTTTATTTTTTATTTTTTATCTTTCTTTATTTCAGTGATTGCATACTGTAGAAAGAAAGGGTTTCGACTTTGGCAACCTTCAAAGGTTCATTCCTTAATAATGGCGCTCAACCACAAAGTGGATTTATCATCCAGCATCACTTCTTTGAATTCTCCTCTAAGGTTTCCTTCCGCCTGTGTTGTGTTTTATTGTTCCTGGGATTTTCTTTCAATGCTAATACGAGAGATAAAATGGCGCATCCTTGAACCGATCAATGTTATAACTTGAACCCAGAAATATATTTTTTCCGCACTGTGAGCTTAATTTCAATTCATCACAAACCTATCTTTTTGCAATTATGTCATATCTCAGGTTACTTTACAAACTATAGGGTTTTGTCATTTTGCTCCTGGTTGCATAAGTCAGCAGGACATGTCGGAGATCAAATCCACTCACTGTTCAGAAGGCAGTCAACCACCTTAGCCATTCAGCTGTGCTGCAGTAGGCAGTGTCTAGCACTTTTCCCTTTCTTATATAGTCTCCTAATCAGGCCTTACATATAATGTAAGTATAATATAATAATAATATAATATACAGTATTTCACCGTATCACCGTACGTTTTTAATTTGTCTTTACATATTCCCAATACATTGTGAGTGAGTTCAAGGACTCTCCTCAGACTGAGAAGCTGAAATTCCATCAGAGGCGCATGTTAACAGCAATAAAATATATACACATCAATATATATTCTACTCTCATTTGATGAATTATACATTATGTTCTTTTTTTGACTGAAGAAGAATAAACATCTTTCAGCATAAGGGCAGGTCCATTCATCGAAGGTTAGACATTGCATTCTTCAAAGGACAGCATAGGACATAGACAGCTATATAACGTCTTGTTAAGCCAGCTGGATAGGATGCACAGCACACATCTGTCGTAACTAGATGGGATGTGTTTTAACAATGTAAGTGCAAACACCGCCACAGGCCTTGAGCACGCAGACACACGTGAAATACCCTATATGTCCTCATTTACTGGAGCCCTTAAAGATATTGACATTTCACTACGGCTGAACCGGCCGTGGCGCCTTGGAATGGGTCTGTGTGTGTGTGTGTGTGTGTGTGTGTGCGTGTGCACGGGCAGGCGTTGGAGTGCAAATGGCTACCCCCACACACACAAACAGCTGCCTAGAAAGTCTTATTGTCGGGATGTGACTCTCTGTTAATGGCCTGGAAGTACGTGGCCGAGTCACCCCGTCCCTGTGACTTTTCTCTTTCATGGTCTCTCTCTCCCTTTCTCTCTCTCTTCATCACTCTCTCTCTCTCTCTCTTGCTCTCTTTCTCTCTGTTCGTCATCACCAGCCTGCTTTCCTCCATTGTTAATCCTCCATTCCATGTAATCTCCCTTCCCAGACTCACAGGAGTATTGAGAGGTCGCTGTTACAACAGCAGCAGCAGCAGCAGGTGGAGAGATGCTGGCAGAACTGGCCCTCGACACATGGGAACTTACCTGTTGTCTGGGGGGATGGAGTGAGAGAGAGAGGGGGGAGTGGGGGCAGAAATGTAGAGAGAGAGTGTTCTGAATCAGACCTGCCCTGCGGCGTCACGCCATAGAGAGGTGGGCGAGCGGAACAAAATCTGACAAATGTTGAAGAAATTGCACCAGAAATGGCAGAAATCTCAACCACCCTTGGCACACAAGGCCGTATGACACACAGTATCGCTTGCTCACTTGCTTGCCGGCTCACTTTCTTGCATTTTCAGTTGGCGCTCTTTCCCTCCCTCTCTCTCTCTCTCTCTCTCTCTCTCTCTCTCTCTCTCTCTCTCTCTCTGTCCGAGATTGAGCATTTATCTTTGTCCACAAACAACCTCATCCTTCCATTCATTTTATTATAGCTTCACTCAGTGCTGCACTGTGCCTACTGAAGTGTTTGTTTTGAAGGCTGGAGGATATCATACCATGCAGGGTCATAGTCCTGTTTATCTATTAATAATAATTTAGCCTTAATGGGCTTCATAACACCATGGACAGGCCCTAACGTTATATATCAGTGAGCAGCATGTATAACTCCTAGGGGTTTAACGGTTCTGAAGCCAAAACCAAAACCACGATACAAACGTCCACGGTTTCGTGTCGCGGTCCGCACACAGACACACACCCAACCTGCTACAGATGCAGCCTGTTGAGCTCTCATATACGTTGCTACTGTAACTAAACTACAATTTTCATTTCACATTTAGCTCAACACTAGATTAGAACCGCTGTACCTTTTTATAGTTGTAAAAACACAATACAAAGATATTTATAGAATGCATGTGTTCTCATTCATGGAATTAACCCCCGTCACTACACGGATTATGGCAACGAGTCTAATGCCCTCACTTCTTTACTCAAACTGTTTCGTTTGAGTAAAGGAATAATATCACACTTTATTTAAAAACAATCAAAAATCAATGTATGTGTGTGTCATTTTGGTGAGAAATGACACACACACACACACACAAATACTTTGTCGTCTTTGTGGGTGGGTTAGGCATGACCTTTCTTGTGGGTGTCTCTTTCACGAAACATATCCGACGTGTGTCAATAAAATATCCATGATGTCCGCCAAAGTATGAAAACTGTCCAAAACTTTCCAGGTTATTTTTAATTATCTTGCCTCTGTCTGTTTTGCCATCATGTGGTTCCAAACTGTTTATTCATCTGTTTGCATTTTGTGATTTGTAGCATAGAAGCTACAGTGCTCTTCTTAGTATTACAAATTGTTGATAAAAAAAAGGTATTTTAAACATGAATATAGCAGCAAACCATTACTCTATGGTAAGGATATAGTGGAATATTGTCCTTAGCAGGGTGTTGTAACGTAATACGATTTCTCATCTTTTTTTTTTGTTTACCTAGTGCTGGCGCTACAGCATAGCGTGCTTGTGTGGGCAGCAACAAGAACAGTGTTCTTGTTTGGCTGAGAAGCTTGTTCTAGTCTGCCATCTAGTGGCAGAAAGTATAGAAAAATAAGACTATTCTACAGAATGTAATCAAGGCCAGAAAAAAATCCCAGATTATACGTTTTAAAGGAAAAAAATGAAATAAAACCGCGATATGAACCAAACCATTGCTCAAAAACTGAGATATGAACCGAACCGTGGATTTAATGATCCGCTACACCCTTAATAACTTCATAAAAAACATTTAGAAGATACATAGGGGGGAGGAGTTGACCAAACAGAGGGATTCTCCTTCTAGTTAATTCAGGCTTGCCTCGTGATACAGTAGGTGGCCAGTCTGTTACAGGACATACTGACAGGAAATATTATAATAAATTATATTAGAGTATCTGGCACTTGAATGTGTGAGCCTGCATAACTGAATAACAAATGTGTGTCTGTCCTGATACAGGGAGAAAAATAAAAAAATAAAACTTAAGTATCCCCTTCTCTTTTTTCCTCTACCTTTTCTTTCCACCGTCTTTCCCCTTGGCCCTCTCTCTTCTTTACTTGCGGGCAACAGGTTCATTTCTCTGCCTAATGGGGTGCTCCAGATTCTGGTTGTTTCCAAGGAGGATGAGGGTGCCTACCGCTGTGTCGCAGCCAACTCTGCCAGGAAGCGATTCAGCCAAGAAGCCAGCCTCACAGTCACCACCGGTAGGTTCTGTCAGGCGTACTGTGCCCGGCTTTTCAATAGGGAGAGTGGAAACCTGTTTGCAAGAGTTCAATTCAATTCTCTCTTTGTTATTGTCATTCCAAGCCGCACAGCGAGGAGCCATTTCATGCGGTCACGGCTAATGGAAACAGAAGCCGTACAAACAACCCAAAATATACCAGTCACCGAGTTTTAATTTCTTACCCAAGGAAAAGGGTAAAGAAATTTTAAACTATAGCTGATTATAGCGAATTAGCAATGTTAGTGCATGGTTGAGGCTAATTTACGTTCTTTATTGAGACCTTAAAAAGCTGAGGGTGGGTTGGTGGTGGCAATTAATTAACACACTGTAGGCTTTCTTAAGCACTAGTACTGGTTATATTCCCAAATTTTTTGCTGGTAAAAATTAATGGATTAATTATAATATAGGGCATAAAGAAGGTGAAATACTATACATTAAGGATTATTTAAAAATATTATTATTATTATTATTTTGACAACTGCACTAGTTGTCTAAAATATTTGATTTATCCATGCACAATATGATCAGTTGAAATGCCCAAGCTTAACTTTGAACTTCAAAGTTAAGATGAACGGAAGGTTTTAAATGTTATGTTAAAATAGAAAAAAAGGATAATATAGTGAATATGCATTTTATGCATGTGTTAACCCTGATCAAACCCTATGCCATTTATCTATGCGGTTTACTATATATTGCATTTTGGAAGAAAATACATGTAGTATATATGTTTACTTCTAACCTTAAATTAAAATATACAGTATGCCAACATACTGTATATAGCTCTGAACCATATACTGTATATCTGATCAGATAACACACATTACATGCCATGTAGCTTGCTGACTATCAGGCTTCTGGTAGAATCACTTTAGCTTTTCAGTGTATCAATGCTGGTATAGGAGATAAAGAGGTGCACTACAGATAAATGAACTAAGAATTGGAAAAAGTAATTTAAGCACTAGCTGTCTCTGGTGCTGTTGACTCATGATTGAACACAAAAACCATATACCTAAGAAGAGCAGAAATGTATTCTCCACTCACCAGCCTACATAGCCACACAATTGCTAAATTGCATGGCCCCTATAGACTGGAACACTGAACCGAGAAACTAACTTTGAATGGGTTTTCACACATTTTATATTGTAAGCTAGGCTAGTGCGTCAAATTTGTTTTCCCTCGCCGACCGTTGCCCACGAAACCACTCAAGTGGCATCACATGAAACAGTCACATCTAATGCCGTCACTTCATTTGCCTCAATCGTGTAGCGCACCTTGGCACCTATGGCTACACTCTGACGGTTAAGACGTGGAGGCCAACGCCGTGACTCATGTTCAGCTGCCTGAAGCCCACTCTTGAATACCCTTCCATGCGATGCTCTTTCTCTCACTCGTTGCCCTCCTCTTGCCTTTTCCACCACCCACCTACCGTTGCCACGACCTTGCATAGACACCCCCGCAGTGCGGACCTTGGCGAGGCAGAATGACCCACTTAAAGCCTCATGCATAACCAAGCGCCGCCGTATGTAATCACAATGATTAATTCATAATGTGTTTACAGAAGCCAGAGGAATCGTTAGCATAAATGCCCTGCTGAAAGAGGGCTAGCTTTCGAACTCGACTGACGAGCAGGCTATGGAGCGGCTTGTCTCCAGGCATAGCACCGGCTCACCGTCTGCTGAGAGAAATACGGGGCCTTGACAGCAGAACACAACACTGACGCCCCTTCATCAGTCTTAATGGCCTACCCTTTCTTCACCAAGGCTTTCTGAGTCTGCCCTTCTGTTCTCCTCCACTCCTCCTCCCATTTTTGTTTTCTACACCGTACCTAGGTTTTATCCTCAGGTGTCTCCTGTCTTTCTTTCAAACGCCTGCACCCTCTGGCTTTCTGCGGCACATTCATTCTCAGTTAATGGCTCATAAGTGGTTTTTGTGTATTGTCAGTGAAGGGCACTGTCAGATACAAGCAGACACACTTTGTGGAAATACGCAGGAGTCACTTAGCCAACTGTTGATAGTTGTGAGAGACTGAATGGTGAAGTGTTCTAATAATTTTGGGAGAAACACAAAGCAATTGCATTCTGTGTTTGTTTATCGTGCGTTTTTCCACATTTTTTTGGTTTGGTGTGAGAGGGCCTGAAATGGATAAAATCATTGTAATTGTTTAATTGTTTTAAAAAAACCTGTTAGATTTGACCATGGTGTGACATTACTTCTGGTTTGTAATCAATCGTATCTAACCAACCATCCTATTCTCAATCATTCAAGTTAGGGAAACAGGAATGTTTTGGTGACGGTCCAAAATGTCAGTTAGAAGCTGGAATGATATGGAGCCTTTAATTAAATTGATATTTTTAGCACTTTGGTTTGTGGTTTTCTGTATCTGTGCTGGTACAATGTCTTTGTATTGTTTACCTTTATGTACAAACCGAAATGCTGCAGACTGCAGTGTCCGCATCGGCTGGTCAGTCTGACCTTTGTGATCTGCTGCTGACAGATGAGACAGGCCTAGAGAGCACAGAACATGGCAACAAAGAATAAGGTTTACTTCTCGTCAATGATAGATCCCTCAGGGCAAATAAAATATGTATAAGGAGGGAAGAATACACTGGCCATATATTTTTTAGTTAGGCAATAATGTGCTTGCTAAACAATTCCTCTCACTGACCGAAAAAACATTGCTTTAAGTAAAAGCAATACAAGTGGTTGAATGTAAGTTTGTGAAAAACAATTTTGTGCGTATACAAAAATTGGATTGAGATACGGGATTGACCAATGTGATATTGTATTATTCTGGTATCATTCAAAAGAGGGCTGTTGTTTTTTAATTATATCTTAAAATGGTTCAGTGAAACACTGACATCAAACAAGGTTAACCCTGTAGTTTTGCATTCAGTTTTAATAATTGGTTTGTTTTGGATTTGTCCTGTCTTACAAGTGTAAAAATGCAACATAGGTCTATAGCAAATGAAGTGTTTTGTTGCCTCCTATATTTACTGTAATTCTGTATGTGAAAGGTATAGCTGTACATCTTAACTCTGCCTTACATTAATACAGTTTCACATGAGGGGAGAGATCTCCGGTAAGCCCACTGCCCTCTGGTGCACTGGTTACACTACATAGCCTCATTAGAACAGCACAGAGGGCGGTTAGAGAGGGGACATAGTTCACGACGCCATGTTCTTCTTCGAACAGGTTCTGCACCAGCTCTGAACAGAGTTGTCATCGTGGCACAACCTCAAAATGCTACGGTCCTGCTTGGCCGTGCTGCTGTGATGGAGTGTATGGCACAAGGCCAGCCGAAACCGCTGGTGTCCTGGAGCCGGCAAGGTACCGCTACTGACTGACTACTCTCTCTCTCTCTCTCTCTCTCTCTCTCTCAATAAATTACTTACTGCCTTGGTACTCCCTCTGTCCTACTATAAATTTACCTGGGCCTTTCCTAACCTCTTTAACTCTATCTTGCACACATTAACACAGTGCATTGGCACTGGTGAATCACATTCCCAGAGGCTTACCTAGTAAACACTAGCATACCTTTTACTGTACTTACAGTATAATGTGCGTTTGCTGTAGTTTTGGCAGTTTTGTCTGTCTGTCTGTCTGTCTGTCTGTCTGTCTGTTTGTTTGTTTGTTTGTTTGTTTGTTTGTTTGATTGTTTTAGTATTTACTTATTTGTAGAAGCAATAGAAGCCTTGAATCCTTGAAAACAATTGGTTGTGCTTATTAAGTCACTAATTTAGCACCTCCAAAGCATTGACACATTTCTTGTAAATAGTATTTTGTAGTGAGAATGACTGTGTGTGAAACAGTTGGAATTCCCTTCTCCTGCTGTCAGACTTGGCTAGTTCTCCCATGTTTCAAGCCTATGAGTAATAGGCCAATAATCAAACTCCCTCGATCCTGTTGGAAACATCACAGAGCCACCTGGTGGTCAGATAGTGGCAATACACATTTACCAGTGTTATTTCTTAGGCAACTGTAACGCTGTGGAATGAGCTCTAATGCATTCAAGGCTTTTATAACATGCCTCTATTATTCTATTCATTAGCAAGTTCTATGTCTTTCATGGTCCTATATGGTGTCGCTCCTTTCTGATCAGACGGAAAACCCATCGCCACTGATGTAGTCGTCCTGGCAACCAACCTGGTGATCCGGGATACTAGACGTCACCACGCAGGAGTCTACGTCTGTCGGGCCAATAAACCCAAGACCAGAGAGTTCGTTATCGCTGCCGCTGAGCTGCAGGTTGCTGGTAATAATGAGTTAGCCACGGGTGTAATCTCAGCACCTTTCGTCCGTTTGTCCGTCTGTCTGAACGTCTGATACATTATCCCTGTGAGCATCGACAACACATTCAAGTAGTAGGGTTGTACTGTAGCTTTCATTGGCCGTTACCATTGTCACTCATAAGTCTGTATATGTTATTCCAGATGCACAATGCTGTTTACTAACTTCAGTCTTTCCTTTTTATTTGACCATAATCTACTTATTTAGCACACTCTCTCGTTTTCCAACTAATTCCTCAGTATAAGTTCGACTTTGTCATTTAGTTATTTAATTTGTCATTGTGCATGTCAAAATACGTCTGTCAAGTAGGTGAATCATTAAGCATTTAGCCAGCTCTGTGTCCCAGACTTCATACACGTAAAGGCTGGCTCTGCGAGACTATGTGTGGGTGTTGGTTTTACACTATATAGTTATACCAATGGATTTTTATCCAGGTTGAAACTAAAAGTTTGTTCTCATACTGGATATACAGTTATTCTCCCAAAAATAGCAATTACATTACAGTAACTCCTGTGGTATAATGGCTCCCAAACACGTCTTAACAATTCTCAGCAGTCAGCAGATATTTAGTTCTAACCACATTAAAACCACATCAGCTGTCTTCAATTATTGTATCCTCCGCTTCTAGCTGTGGAAGAAACTGGTGTGCTATGTTACCACGGAGAGGTTTGTTCCTGTAAAACCATGTTCTATTTTTATATATTCCATATATATTTATATTTGACTGACTGATAATAATAATATTAATAATAAAATATATTCATGTAGACTTTATTAGGTTGCAGCTCAAAGTGTTTCACAATTGAAGAAATGTATAAAGAAATAATGGACAACATTAATGAAATTAAAGACAGGATATTACAAACGAGAATGTAAGGTAAAAATAACTGTTCCCTGGAAGCTGACAGTAGGATTATTTCTCACAGAGAACTATATAACACTGCTCCAGCGTATTCCAATTGTGTGCACTTGCTATTCCCCCGTCTCCCAGCCCCACCGGTGATCTTCCAGCCCCCAGAGACGGTGGCCTTGTCCAGAGGAAACACCGCCAGGTTTGTGTGCAACAGCTCCGGGGATCCGGCCCCGGTGCTGCGCTGGCTGAAGAACGGCCATCCCGTGCGCTCCTTCAGGCGGGTGAAGACCCAGAGCCCTGGGATCCTGCTCATCAACCAGCTGGCCCTGGAGGACGCCGGCTACTATCAGTGTATAGCCGACAACAGTCTGGGTATGGCCTGTGCCACCGCGAAGCTGACGGTGATCGTGAGGGAGGGTCTGCCCAGCCCCCCACGACACCTGTTGGCCAGCCCGCACTCCAGTACGACAGCCTTGCTTTCCTGGGAAACCCCAGAGCACAACGCAGACCAGATCATAGGCTACTCCGTGCACTATCAGCGAACCGCAGGTGTGACGGTGTGTGTGTGTGTGTGTGTGTGTGTGTGTGTGTGTGCGCGTGCGTGTGTGCGAGCGTGCGTGTACTTTTCCGATGCAATGAACTCGCTAAGTTTACATGTCAGTTAAACAGACATCAGACATAATGTGAATCAATCAAGGTTTTTTTTTCAGTTCTGGACAATTTCTTCAAATATTCGAACTGTGCTGTTGTTATTTGTTGTTATTGGTGAGTTTATGTATTTGTATATTTATTAAGTACATTTTTACTAGCATTAGCATACATTGCAGAGCTTTCATTGTGTAGCCTTAAGCACTGAATACATATCATTTACTTGACTCTGGCCTACTACAGTCCTGTTAGGCCTACTACAGTACTGAGCATATTAAATGTGTTATTTTTCTTCAGACTGACCATGCATCCCTTTGTTCCCAGGCTCAGATAACGTGGAGTACCAATTTGCAATGAACAACGACACCACAGAGTACCACGTTAAGGAGCTCCTCCCCCATACAGCCTACACCTTTTATGTGGTGGCCTATTCCCCCATGGGGGCTAGTCGCCCCTCCATGCCCATCACTGTGGAGATGCTGGAGGATGGTGAGCAATTAAACGTGACTTCAAATAGTTGACTATTGAGCCATGTGGATCAAAATAAACAATGTCAATGTTCAATTATCTAAATGGATTTAAGTACACTGAAAACGTATGCAAGAAAAGTCAAATAGCATGAATAGGTTATAGAAAGGCCTTTATCTTATGTATACATGTGCAAATATGGTAAACTTAAAGAGTTTTTTTTGTGGCGCCTTGCAAGGCAACCATCACCGTCGGTGTGTTAGTGTGTTAATGTGTGTGTGAACGGGTGAATGTGAGGCAATACTGTACAGCGCTTTGAGTGGCCGGCAGGTTATAAAGCGCTGTATAAATGCAGCCCATTAACCATTCATTTACCTTCTATTCTGCATCATTCACCTGATGTTGTTATGGCCCTGTCTCTCCCTCTCTCCCTCAGTGCCCAGTGCTCCTCCTCAGCTGTACATAGCCAGCACCTCTCCCACGGACATCCGGCTGCTCTGGAACCCGCTCTCTCAGCAGCACAGCAGGGGCGCGGTGACGCGCTACCGCATCGAGTACAGCACCCTGGAGCAGGGTGAGCTGGGTCTTGACTGGCTCACAGTGTGTCACTCTGTGTCAGTGTTTCAGGTTCAGTGTTTCACAGTGTGTCAATCTGTGTCAGTGTTTCAGGTTCAGTGTTTCACAGTGTGTCACTCTGTGTCAGTGTTTCAGGTTCAGTGTTTCACAGTGTGTCAATCTGTGTCAGTGTTTCAGGTT
>JAODLL010027352.1:0-24063 GCA_026546735.1 Forbesichthys agassizii | reverse complement strand
CACACTCTCTGGTCCCCCTTTTTGAAAAGGGGAACCACCACCCCAGTCTGCCACTCCTTTGGCACTGTCCCCGACTTCCACGCGATGTTGAAGAGGCGTGCCAAGACATCCCCTCCACATCCAAAGCTTTCAGCATTTCGGGATGGATCTATTCAATCCCCGGGGCTTTGCCACTATGGAGTGGTTTGACTACGACCTCCCTTAGGGAAATTGATGATGTTCCCCCATCAGCCTCTAGCTCTGTCTCTACCACATAGAGCATGTCAGTCGGATTCAGGACTTCCTCAAACTGTTCCAAATTCCACCGCCCAATTACCTCCTCAGTAGAGATCAACAGTGTCCCATCCTTGCTGTACACAGCTTGGATGGTTCCCCGCTTCCCCCTCCTAAGGTGGCATACAGTTTTCCAGAAACACTTTGGTGCTGACCGAAAGTCTTTCTCCATGGCTTCTCCGAACTTCTGCCACACCCGCTTTGCTTCTGCTACGGCAGATGCTGCAGCCCTTTGAGACAGCTGATACCCTGCAACCGCCTCCAGAGACTTCCGGGACAACCTATCCCGAAAGGCCTCCTTCAGTCGGAAGGTTTCCCTGACCACCGGTGTCCACCACGATGTTCGAGGGTTACCGCCCCTTGAGGAACCTATGACCTTGAGACCACAGCTCTCTGCCGCAGCTTCAGCAATGGAAGCTTTGAACATTGCCCACTCAGGTTCAATGTCCCCAACCTCTACATGGATGCCAGAGAAGCTCCGCCGGAGGTGTCAGTTGAAGATCCCTACTTTGTAGGGAAAAATGTTCCAAAAATATTGGAATCGGAACTGGGAATCGATTAAATTCAACCGATACCCAACCCTACTTATGAGCATCCTTATGTTCGAACATGGTGTTTCTTATAGACAGTCCATGACTAGCACAGAAGTCTAACAACCAACGCCCGCTCGGGTTTAGATCAGGGAGGCTGTTACTCCCAATCACTCCTCTCCAGGTATCTACATCATTGCCCACGTGCGCGTTGAAGTCTTCCAGTAGAACTATGGTATATAGTTACTAAGGTATATAGTCCCCTACTGGAGCCCCATACTGGACTCCATTAAGCGTCTTCAAGAAGCAAAAGTCTCACCAAAACAAACTGTGTTAATGCAGTCTGGTCTTTCAACAGAGGATGTTCCGAATACTCTTAACTGCTGTTCGGTGCATATGCACAGACAACAATCAGAGTTTTCCCCCCCACCACCCGTAGGCGCAGGGAGGCGACCTTCTCGTCTACCGGTGTAAACTCCAACGTAGCGGCGCTCAGCTGGGGATTTGTGAGTATCCACACACCCAGAGTAGAATAGAGTCCATCCCCTATCCAGGAGAACGGTTTCAGGCTATGACTGACTGACTGGGCTTCGTGGCAAACCCAGCCACCAGGCGCTCGCCGGCGAGCCCTCCCACTGGGCCCGGCTCCAGACAGGGGCCCCGGGCTTCCTCCAGGCAGGGTAACTCCTTCTCTTAGTGAGTTCTTCATGGGGGTCTTCTGAACCATTCTTAGTCTGGCCTTTCCCCTGAGACCACTTTGCCTTGGGTGACCCTACCAGAAGAACCAGGCTCCAGACAACACAGCCCTCAGGTTCATAGTGCCATCCAAACCACTATAAGGTGATGATTCCCGGAGAACACCCTCTCTGGTCCCCCTTTTTGAATAGGGGAATCACCCCAGTTCAACCAATCTTTTTTTGGCACTGTCCCCAACTTCCATGCGATGTTGAAAAGGCGCATCATCCAAGACATCCCCTCCACATCCAAATCTTTTAGCATTTCTGGACAAATTTCATCAATCCCCCGAGCTTTGCCACTGTGGAGTTGTTTGACTACCTCAGTGACCTTCCCCAGGTAAGTTGACGATGATCCTCAATTAGCCTCACGCTCTGTCTCTACCACAGAGAGTGTGTCAGTCAGATTCAGGACTTACACCCACTGCTTTGCTTCTGCTACGGCAGATGCTGCAGCACTTCGGTCCCGTCGGCACCTTGCAACCGCATCCGAAGTCTTCCGTTACAACAAATCCGAAAGGCCTCCTCTCTAAGAACTCTTAAATCAATTATCTGTTAATTTCGTAACAACAAAGCAGACATAGCCAATAAGAGTGAGCAAAGGCGGTATTTATGCGATGTCTGAGTAACCACCAGGAAGAAATATCCATCGTCTTAATCATGAGTTTGAAGCTGTTTGAAGTAGTGTTAGTTAATATTCAAGGAATATAAAAAAATATATATTTTAGCGAATACCTTAGTTACACCAACCTCCTACTTGGGAAATAGGGTTTTGCATGAAAAGGTAGTAGTTAAAAATATCTCAAATTCAGCAGAGGCACTCGCATATGGACTCGTATATAGTGTAGAAAATTTTTACATTTTAGATTCTCTTTTTAAGCTAATGCTATATGCAGCAACTCCAGCCACACTAGTTCAAATGGAAGAGTTCTATGATTGTTTGTGTTTTGATCACATTGTCCATTACAAGCTGTTCTGTGAACAGTAGGGATGTTCCTAGCGACTAATTTCCCCGGTTAAACGAAAATTAAAATTTAGGCTAGTCGATTTAGTCTAAAAATACCAAAACACTCAGAAAGCTGTCCAAATTTATTTAAATCAGGCTAAACATTTACAGCGTGTGTACATGCACTTGTTGATCGGCTGTTTTGTCTCAGTGCGTGGCGATCTATTAACTAGGAACCAGGAACGCATGTAAAATCAAGCGCTACCAACTTCGTCAAAACATGCATGTTTCATGTGCAGGCTGTGAGGCAGGAGAGACTGACTGAGCCACTACTTTCAAAAAATAAATAAAATATGTTAAACAGACTAGTATTTTTGGTGCCAACTAGCGATGGCTTCAGCGTTTAACCGTTTAAGTTGCGCACATTCCTAGTGAACAGTCAACGGGGGGACTAAACAGACGTTTAGTTCTGGCATTTGAAAGGGAACTTACAGAGACTATGGAGTCAAATTTACTAAATAATTGGATAAACCACGCCATAACATACCAGCTAGATGTCAACTTGTACAGGTAGGCTGTCCTAATAACATCTTATTACCATATGTAATTTTGCTGTGTAGATTTTTGCCTATAGTTATCTATTATGCTAACTAATATTTCTTTGGAAAACATATTCTGGTCTGCCGTTGAGCCTTTTCATAGGGTCCATACATTTGTTTTACACCTGGGCCCATCGTGATTAAGCTAGGCTGCTCTGTGTGTGTGTGGGTGCAAGAGAGACTATCATGCACTATATATAACAACATGAATGGTTAAAGTTTAAAATGTTGACCCTGCATTTCAATTTCTGTGGTTAATTTCTTTAAAAAATACAAAACTTCAATCAAGACACTAGGGACTTACTGCTTTAATCACTGGACTGGTGGACCTATGTGGGAAACTTCACATTTGTTTCAATTTTTGTGTGTGCAGGAACTGCCAAATATTTCCAAAGTCAATGAGTGATCGTGATAAACATGATTTAAATTTTGACCAAACTAATGTGTAATATATAGTTCTATAATGGAGCAGCGCTAGGATACACAGAGTCAACATATTCCACAGCATCATTTTGCTAATGTAGGTAGCCCTCCTGAAACACATGTCGCTCTCTCAAGCATGTGCCACACAGCATTTTTCTAGTGTGTTTTTGTTCTGTCTGCGGATTGCGCCTGGAAATGCTAGTTTGTTTTTCCTCACTGTGCAACCAAACAAATCCTTTTGAGTGTAAGACACTGTAGCTGAGCCTTTACGGTTACAAAACCGTGACGCTTTAAATCCCGGTTAATAGTGAAATTGGTTAATTGCTGCATCCCTACGTGCAGAGGCGTACCCTCACACTCAATGGGCAAAGAGAATTGTCCCCAAAGCAGTGCTTTGGTCTTTGATTTGATGTGTCCGGAAGGAGTTCTAACCCAGCTTGTGTCCCAGTGACAGCTACATCGTGCGTGTGAAGGCCGTGGTGATGACCCGGGATGACTCCAGTGGTGGCTGGCTGGCGCAGGACGGAGGCGCGCTGAGCCGGGTGGGTGTGTGCCGTTTGCAGGCCCCTAGCCCGGCCCCCAGCACGCGCTGCAGCATGCTGTTCGTCATCCACGGTGAACGGCTACGGGACAAGCAGGTAAGAGACACACACACACCCATTTGTCTAATTGACCCACAGCTACCATTGCCGCCAGTGGAAATCAACTTGCTTACTTTTTGATTGCCAGGTGATCCTGGAGTGCCCGTTGAGGAAGGATCTGGTCTACACCACGGCCACGCCCACTTTCCACCACTGGAAGGTGGAGGACAGGCGGTGTGGCTTGTCCTTCCAGAGCCCAGCTGACGCCAGGGCTTTTGACAGAGGGGTACGGAAGGCCATCGAGGACCTGGCTGAAGGTGCGGTTATGCTAGTAGATAATGATGATAATGATAATAATAATAATAATAATAATAATACACTCAAGGACATCTCACATAGTAAATACATAGATATAAAACAGTTGGTTGAAATATACATATTATAGAAATAAACATTTGATCTGATAAATGTATACATACTATAGAAATAAACATTTGATCTGAGAAATATATACAAAATAAACAAAATTAAATTTAAACTAAATAAAGTTGAGTCAATTGAGAATGGGGAAAAAAGAGTCAATTGTCATAGGCCATCTTAAAGAGGTGGGTTCTGAGGAGTTGAGCAAACAAGGTGACTGTGGTGGCATGTCGAATGTGCAGTAGAAGTGTATTCCAGAGTCTGCGGGCAGAGCAGCTGAAGGCCCAAGCCCCCATGATGGAGAGGAGAAATGGGGGGGGGGGGGGTGACCAGAAGCCCTGTAGAGGAGGAGCGGAGAGATCACTAGGGAGTATATGGCAGGAGAAGGTTGGAGAGGTAGGAGGGAGCCAGATTGTGATTGGGGGGGAGGTTGTGGTGGGTTTGGTAGAGATGTAGAGCTGGGTGTTATCAGCGTAGCAGTGGAAGTCGATATTGTGGTGTCGCATGATCGTGCCCAAGGGTAGGAGGTATATGAGGAACAGCAGAGGACCCAGTACTGAGCCGGCGTCAGCTGCACGGAGGAGGTCATTGGTAATTTTTCCTAGGGCTGTTTCAGTACTATGTTTGGGACGGAATCCAGATTGAAATGGTTCGAATAGGTTATTGGAATTTAGATGATTGAGCAGTTGGGAGGCCACTACTTTCTCAAGTGTTTTGGAGAGGAAAGGAAGATTGGAGATGGGGCGGAAGTTTTTCAGGTCATTGCGGTCGGCGTTTGTTTTTTTGTGGGTGTCACGGCTACAATTTTCAGGGTGGGAGGCACTAGGCCGGTGGAGAGAGAGAAGTTAATAGTGTCAGTGAGCAGGTGAGAGATGGAGGGAAGGCATGTTTTGATGAGGCTAGTGGGCATGGGATCAAGTTGGCAGGTAGAAGATTTAGAGTTCAGGATGATTTCAGTAATGGACTTGTCAGTGGCCAGTGTCAGAGTAGTCAGAGAGGCAGGGGGTAAAGGTGGAGTCCAATGATGTGTTCATCCAGAACGGGTTCTCAGCAGGGGTCGGGGAGGGTGGTTGTAGGTGTAGGTGAATCTTTTTGCATTGAAAATGTCCAGAAATGAATTGCATAATTCAGGCGTGGGGTCTGCGTGAGCATTATCGGGAGGTTGGAGTAAGTGTTAAACTGTTGAAAAAAGAACTGGTAGAGAACGTCGTGAGCCTAGGAGGGCTAGAGAGAGCTATGTGAGCCTCTTATCACACAGGTATGGGAGGGCCTTCCAAAACAAACAAGTGTTTTTCTAATGCCACAAATGAGCTATGTCTGTTTTAAACACAGCACCAGAGGAGCCTGGTCTCTGGAGGGTTCCATTAACTTTAAATGTGTTGATGTTTGTTTGCTCTTCAGGCTCCACCACCTCTTCAACCACACTGCAGAACGAAGCTGAGGTTGGTGACGACGACGTCTTCACTGTAAGTTTGCCTTCTGTTTGTGCCTGATTACACGTGCACTAGCTCTCAAACCATGACCCCCAATGCATTACTTCTTACAACTACAGTAACTACAGTGAAAACAATATATACAACAGCCTTGGGCATCATCAAAGATGTATGCACTTGCACAGGCCCAATCATTACATTTTTCAAATTATATATTCTTATTATAATTTCAGGACCTCCAGCAACAATGACACACAGTTTGGCAACCACTGACCTACAGGTCAATACAATGTAACCTAATTATCTTAATTGTGTTGTTTTACATCCTGAAGAGCCTCAAACATGAGGTTTTAAGAATCACTGAATGTTCAACATAGAATTACCCATACTGCCCCCCTCCCACTAGGGTTGTTAAAGAAATTAGTTGGATTCACCTTACTAGTCTCCATAAAGTCTCCAAAAGCAGCACAGCACATGAAGGACCCCCTAATGTGTTTCTGGTATTCATGCACTCTTAGCTTAAGCCCCTCTCTTTTTAAGATGGTGTGCAAGCCAAGCACCCCTCCCCCCACAATCTGTTACCTGACACCAGGAGCGGCAGGCAGGGTCACAAGGTCATTTCCTGTATTCCCTCTCCCCCAGGCCCGCTATAACTAGCGAGATTATTGACCAAACCAGCTATGGCAGCTATTTCACAGCTTAGTCCCAGTCTCTCATGGTTCATCCCTGACTTGAGGGCCAAGGCTAATAGGTGCTCTGCTGAGTGTGTGACACTCACACTCACTCACACAACACAAAAGGGGCTGCATCTCCAGACAGAGCTCAACTAGTAGTGTTGTCAATTAACTGCAATGTAATGTACTTTATTTAGTATTCAGGACACATTGTAGTAGGAGTAGTAGTAGTAGTAGTAGTAATGTGTTTAACATTTGGTATAATAATGGAAATGAGACCTTGTGTGAGGACCTGGGTCTGACTTTAGCCATGCCAGCACCTGACCTTACTGTGTATCCATCAACATAATTAACTGCCATACAGGCCACAGCCAATTCACTGTTGTGAACGTTAGATATTCTATACTTGTCAGTTACCTGGACCAGCCTGGTGCCTGTATAACTATCAAACTAATGCTATTAGAGGTAATTTTAATCATAACACAGATTTGACACATTTTACACACACACACACACACACGCAAACACACTAAAGTTGGCACACTCACTGGGCGGTCGTAGATGAGGGAATGTAGATGTAGCCTGTGGGAGCCGAGGGGGGGCCGTATTCCTTGTTTGCTAAAGCTTAACTTAAACGCAACCCTCTGTTTTTCTTCCTCCTGATTATAAAGCCACACAAAGGCCTGTTGAAGTATTATTAACATTATATCGTAATGTTGGAAGCAGATGACTTCTAGCATTGTACCATAACCCAGAACACATTGTGCTTTGTGAGTCCATCTTGATCTTGCACACTAATTTAGCCGCCAGTATCCATCTGAAATTCCTTTATTCAAAGCAATTGTCACCAGTGAGGAGGACACCACTCAGTTGTAAGCTATACAGTTTTACCTCAGATGATGACTTAGACATCTGTCGTATGTTGATGTCATCTTCAACAGCGTTGAGAGCTTTCAGGGTTCATACACATTTTTACCAAATTATTTTCATGACTTTTCCATGCCGTTGTGGTAGGGCTGGATAATAAGTGTAAATGAAACACTAAACATAGTTTTCTTAATTTATAAGATGTAGTTCCACTATAAAAAAATATTATAGGGTAAACACCATCTGTGAAACAGGATTAAAAATAACAAGTAATGTAAGTGACATTTTTCAAACAAATGTTGCGCCATCTTGTCCTATCGTCGAATGTGACGTCACTAGGTTGGTTGGCTTCTTTAGTTCTATCTGACTCCTAGCTAAAACTACAGATGGCACTGACTGTCACTGACTCAGAAAATAACAAGGACAGTACAACTAAGAATCGAAGGGTGGTCATTCTTGTACTGCTTCTGGATGCAGCAATTTTAGTTTAGTCCAAAACCAACAAGCAAGTCTGACCTGACGCTGCTCTAAAGGTGTTTTGACTTCCTCCTGTTAGATGTACAGACCACCGAACATGCCGACCCAGCGCACTACATAGCAAAGACGTGAGCTATGTGTGCGCATACGTAAAAGTTTATTGACGTACCCACCTGGCAGAGCAGAGAATAATAAGACCATACAACTAGCAAAGATAATATTCCCACTATTATCAAATCAGCACTAACTTTGACAATTATATGTAGCCTACATGGGTCTTACTAATCAGTTTACAAGATGGATGGTGATTAAAATGTGTGTGTACCACCACAACCATACGCAAATTCAACACAGCTTTCTTACCATGTCAGGATAGGGACTCCCATATATTCACTAACTGTTTAAGAAAAAATATTTTAAATTTATTTACAATGCTTAACATTTCACTATTGCAATGTGCATGACTGTCAGTGATGCAAAGAAAAATATGTACCATATTCAGTGCAAATGTTTTCACAATAGCCACACCGTACATTATTTTTTTAAAACTTTAATGTTCCAAAATAATATACTGTGTATGTGTATAAAAAAAAGAGAATGAGGGTGTGGCACTACCATACTGTAATTTAGCTATAGGTTTAGTTTATACATGGAGGGTGACGGGACTCGTACAGTAAAGCAAGGGAAGGTGTTGGTGCTGGTCCTCCTCCAGGTAAGTTTGAGCATCAAACTCTGCATTCTGGCGACTGTCTGCAACAACTAGTGGTGGAAATGTCTTTATGTAAAGGAAAACAGAATATGTTAACCTATAATGCTAACGTTGTTAGCATTACAGCTGAGCGGTGCTGATGTTTACCATAGTAGACTATAATAGCACAAACTAAATATGCTTGTAGAACTGTCCTGTTACATTGGCAAATGTCCAATCCAGTAAAATATTTTGTCCAAAACGCATTATTGAATTAAGAAATTCTGTATGCACCAACTGCTGTTGCAGTAATTTCATATTAACCTGCAGACGTAACCTTCCTCTTTTGCATGTTAACGCGGCTTGTTGAGACATGAAAATAACCGCTGCAGTCTGACAATTTAATTGAACAAATTGGAGATCTGCTAAATATTCAATTGCCAATGTTAGTCAGTGTTGAAGCTACACCCCATTTCTCTTCTTTGAGACCACATAGTTGCACCATATAACTATTTGCAGTTGTCAACAACTTCTCAGTGTGTAGGCTTAACCAAAGGAAAATCGAACACACTGATTTTTAGGAAAATACTGATACCTATGCAAAAAGATAAAAATAGAATATTAAAATCCCCAAGACTCGAATACCTACAAATCAAACTAATACCCGAATAGCTGAATATTCTGGTCCAGCCCCAGGCGCGTCGGAACGAGTTTGACATTGGGGGAGATTGAATTGACTGATTCGCTATACATATCATTCTGTATCATTTAGTACCAAATGAGTTAGCAGTACTATCTGGAGCTCTGCGTTATCTGATAACGCACGGAGATGTTCCGTGTATGGAAACCACCTGGTAAAGTTGTAAAAACAATATTGAGCTGTAATCGTGTTTAGGATTCAGAAAGCCATACACGTGCGGGTTCAGTTCGGACTCGGAACAGAATTGTTTCAGACGTCGGGTTCAACTTTTCAGGCCTGATAAAAACTCTAGCCTACAGCACTTTTCAAAACACACAGACCACAGCCCAAGCATAAAAGTACAATAAATATTTGTAAACCTACTTTATAAGATGAAAATCCATTTGCCTATCCTTCTGAACGAATATGTTGATACAGCATCTGTAGGTCTATAATTCCTCCTTTTTGAAGTTTTGTGAAGTACAGTACCAGTCAGTTCTTACCTTTTCAACAGAGGCCAGGGCCAATTCAGTGCTACCATACCGTATGATACTGTGTCCTCTAACATGTGACAGTCATCAAGGTTTTTTCCATATTTTAAAAGGCCCCACACGCAGATTATTCAAGTCACCGTAGCCAGCTCTTGACCACACGGTGTCAGATGACAAAAACAGCAAGCTGGAAATATAGTACTAAATTTGTAACCCCTAACAGTAATATAGGCCTTATGTATAGTTTGCTAGCTTCAGTCAATGTTACCGTTTAAAACTACATTTGGCCTACCATTCCTTTTGGAAACACATACTGTTCTTCCCCTATTACACTGTTGTAGCTAATTCAAGATAAGGTGTTCATCAGCCTTATGTCAGAATTTAATTTTATTCAAATGATAAGGTGGAAACCTGTTTTAACTACGACAATTACTTTGGTATGTCACTTGTGATAGCTTGCTATGCCCAGAACCCGCTTTGATTGAAAGGGAATGGCATAACTACGCCCCCATGAAGCTCAGCCTTCGACAGAGATACCAGGGTAAAATAGTGACAGGATGCCTTCCCTGCCAAATCATATAATATTTGTAAGGATAGTAATGCGGACTACGCATGCGCCAACCGTCAAAAATTATTTGTGAAGGCTGCCGAATCAGCCCAGGGTAGGGAATGATTATTTTTACCGAAAAGAGCCGAGAAGATTTCCCGAACTTTAGAGAATGTTGAGGCGATTAAGTTATTAGAAACAATGTTTATGACCTACGTCACCATGTTGAAGAAAAAAATAAGAGGAAATGCCAGAGCGACCTCTGCAGAAGGCAGTAGGCTATGGAATACAAACATATTAAAACAATAAAGTCAATCTACATTTTACTTCAATAAAGTCAATCTACATTACTCTTTTAGTAATTTAAAGTATACATTGTTAAAGCACTGCATGCTAGAACACCAGCGGCTGCTTCCTTTCCCCTCTTTTTATCCCCGCTGCCCCCATAATCTCATCGATCTGACAGCAGGCGCGTTGGAACGAGTTTGACATTGGGGAGGGGGGGGGGGGGGACCGAATTGACCCATTCGCTAAACCTGTCCTTAGAATGGCTATGTGTCTAATCACTTTAGTCTAGGTGTGGGTGGCATGCATGGTGTGCAAGTTCGACAGCACCATGCAAGTTCGATGTTTCAGGGAGTGTCTGAGTTTTAACAGCAAAATAGTTTTTAGCTCTGCAACTTTCTGCTAGCAAAGGACACCACAATATTAAAGAATGAAAGCTATTGGGAGTCATAACTAAATATTAGCGTAAAAAACTATATTAACAGTCAATAATTTATTTTCCCTGCCTGCTGTGCGAGGACATTGTAGCCTACAGTGTCCTGTATGGTTGTAGCCTATGTTTGTCATTCATTTGTGATGCAAATGCACTGGAAACCGGTGCGTTCCCCTCAATTTTAGGCCTATTCCACTGGCATATCACCTATGTAACACTCAGTCAAAGGCATACTTTATGCATTTCTGTCTACTTCTGTGATATTTCAGAACCATTATTCAAAAAATGTGATTTCCTTAGGAATCTCACACAGTTTTACTAGCGGGAGCAAAAAGCTTGCGTAGTGACAGTTATCAAAGGAGGGAGGGAGTCGCCCTTGTGTGGCGATAATTATTTGCTTGGACTTTAGAAGGGAGAAGGAAGCTTCTGAACAAATTTAGACATATGAGGCGCAGATATACAAGTAAGTGGTAGAAAGCCCACCTTGTTTAATACATTGTTTTTGGTTCTGCTTCGAAGTGACACTATCAGAGCTGCTGTGTTTCCAGTCATTGACGTGAAGTTTAGTTTCAGTTTACACCTGTTATGGTTGGTGTAAGACTCCGCACCATAGAATTATATGCGCTGCATACCTGCTGCCAACAACATTTGGCTATGAAAAATAGGGAGATTTTCCAGGTTATCTGCAAATAGCCTACCTACTATGTACAAAAACCTGAAAAGTTTAGCCATCAAAAATGTGCTAACATTAAGAGAGAGATTGGAGTGTGTTGGGGGGGGGGATGCGCAAAGCATTATGACAATTTAGAATTTTGTTTTCTTTCTTCTAAAATAAAAGTGTTTAAATAAATCACACATGTTCACTCAAACACATAACCTGTTGGAAGCACCAGCACTACGCGGAGCAGCGTAGGGCTGTTGCGATACCGCGGTGTTGCTAACCCAACCCAATGGCAAGCAACCGCCGGTAACGCAAATCGCAATGTTTACATTTTATTTTTTTCATGAGGCTAGCCCATCGAATATGTCTGATCTAGGGTGTGTGCTCTATCTGAGCACAAGTTCCCCCAGCCCTATATTAGCCGGTTGTAGCCTTTCCGAGTGTATGTATTTACGACACTCAGACGTTACGCTTTACAGCAGTTAACTACAGTTTAGTAAAGTGCTGTACTTAGTCTGGGAAGCGCATCGTGCATCACAGACACACTCAAGTAATTATTTTGGGACATATCTGCATTTCGTGTGGAAAATTAAATATGTTATCTCCTAATCTTTCGGGTTGTTAAACCGAAACTGTCCCATCACTTCTTTCTGTTTACATGCTACCTAAATCAAGGTGGTGTACCGTAGGCTACACGCTTCGCAAGCCATAGGATTTTGATCTTGCGCTATTTTAATATGCTTTATTTAATATGCTTTATTTAATAATGAATTAGTCATATTTTCCATCTGATATTTTGGCCCAACATCTGCCGGACAAAGTTACACGTGATTACCAGTAGGCCTACTAAACTGGTAGAAAGCCTATGATGTTGCACAATTGTCTCACCGCGAACTGAGATCACGTTGTCTATAAATGACCCAGAATCACACTATTTCAGAAGCTCTGCGCAACGAACGACCATTCAAAACAAAAACAAAAAAATGTTGATAATACAGCAGATCGCGGTATTGGGGCAACCTAAATTACCGCAAGCACATTTTCTTCACCGCGACAGCCCTAGCACAGCACAGGGACAACCCATCATTTAGCAGGGCAAACTAAATATGGGTTTCAGATGGTTTCAGAGCGCAGCAGTGCCATTATCGCGTTGAGGCAGTGCCACACGTCAGACACAGGGTCGTTTGCCCATATGCTCACCTCTGCCTTTGTGTTGGGTTAGTAGGTTCCACAACACATATTCCAAACATTAACCCAGAAACACCAATTAGATTTTGTATCACTATGAAATCGGGAGAATATAATAGTCAAGAGCACAGCGTGAGATGGGGTTAAACATAGGGAGACTCCCGCGTATATCGGTTTTATATAGTTTGTAGAGCTTGTCAACATGTTAATATTTAAATAATATATGGAGTCTCCAATACTTTTATCAATATTGCTAACACTTTTGGGCACTTAAAATGTTGTGTATATACACTGTTACAAATATGTTTGTCAAATTATTTATCAAAGAAATGCATCTTAAGTTTATTCATATTTTATGATTTATGACATAACTGTTATACCTCACAAAACACATTTTTGAGCACAGGACTTGCAGGTGGGTAAAAAATTTGCTCACATTTCGCAAACATTTTTCGTGAGCAAAAAATTCTTACATTCATGAATAATATATCTGGAATTTGAAAAATGTATCCTTTACATGAAGATGTGTGCCATCAACAGATAATTTGCCTAAACTCTTAGCTAGCACTTGCTTCTGGCTGTTACACAGTTGTCCAGGAAGTTTGATTGAAGTGTATTAGCACTGCAGTTATGACATGCTTGAATAGAGATAATCAATCTGGGTTGCATCGCAAGGCTAGAGAACAGAAGACCGCCCTCTCTGTCCTCTGAAATAATAAAGCATCCTTTATTTTGAATTATATCAGCGACGAAGGCCACAAATAAAAGTTAGTATTAGTATAATTCCAGGCCCCTCCCCACTCTGTACTGCCTTTCCCATGTGGGGAGGGGCCTGGAATGGGAAGAAGCATGTTCATGTTATTTTTGGCTGACCACACCAAAGGCAAATCAAAAAGCCGGGGGAAATTCTTGGCACGGCGGTGTCCATGTGGGGAGCTGAGCTCTGGGCATGGAGCAGGAATATAACAGGGATATCTGCAGCAGACACACATCCACCATGGGCATGTGTGCATTTTTTTAACAGCCCACTGTCAGATGCCGGAGTTTGCTGCATAAAACAAGTCGCAATGTGACAAGTACTAGGAAAACTTAAATGATCCCTGGAAATAGTTTGAAATGGTACATTTGGTTGTGCCTGTCTTGCTGCATAAAACACTAAGTTCCTGGTGTCAGCAGCTTATAACCAATCAGATTTGTAGATCGATTAGTTTAGAGCTTTTGAAATCATAATTTCAATGTAAAATTGCATAGCTTTAGTCCAAATAGCGCATACAAATATTACAACTGTTAAAGCTATAATGTACAGCTCGTCCACTCATTATTTTTATCTTCACAACTGAATTGGAATGTGTGGCCTACTCAGACATTTAAGATCACATCAGTTGTGGTGTTACGGTACATTCCAAAAAATTGTCAGTTTCCCAGCCTTTTTTCCAAAATCGTTTTTTCTTCTTTTTCTTCCACCAATCAGAGCTGCTCTGCACTCACCCTAGTTATTTGTTTTAGTCACTTAGTATTGTTTGTCAAATTGTGATAAAAATGTTGTCAACTGTATTGTTGCACTGGTTTTTATCCCATCAGAACGCCACAGACAGCTCATCCAACTCTTCTCAGAGGCTGGAGAGCTCTCTGCAGCAACTAGAGTCCTCGCCCCTTCCCCAGAGACATAACTGGATGCTGGGACATCATCATGACCTCCATGACATCTACCGGCTCTCTGACCACTACTTCCGTGACCAGGTAGGAAACTCAGATGTAGCACACCACACTGAGTAAAGATATGCATATGCCTTTCCCAGTTACAGTTACAGCATATCCAAACAAAATACATTTCTGCTGAGTAATGGTAATGGTTCCTATTATACAATGGATGCTTACACTGTATCTTAAGATGTTTAATTGCTCTTTGAGGGCAGGGTATTAACTGCTGATTTTGTGAAAGCCTTCATATGAAGGCCTTGGTGCACTTCCAGGGAATGGAAATAAACCATCTAAACTGTCCTCCTTCCTGCAGTCTGTGTCTCGTCCGCCACGTCGCGTCACCTTCGTGGAGGATGAGGAGATTGTCCGCATCAATCCCCGAGAGCGCAGCTGGGAGCACAGCCCCGAGCATCGGCCTGGGCACCAGTTGGAGCGCCCATGGGTCTCCGGGTACGACGACTACCGGCACGCCACCGTGCGCGACAAGTTCATCCAGGCGGACGACTCCTCGTCCTATGTTCACTTTGCCAAAACGGAGGCGCACAAGCATGATTACACCTACCCGCTGGTGTCCTTGTCCCCCTCGGCCTCCGACCCTGCCCTCGGACCCTTGGCCAACAAGGGCCACAGCCGACATGTCTTCTCCCCCGTGGTCTCCGCCCAGCCACGCCCCTTACTCTCCGGTCGGAAGGCGGACAGCTCTGAGCGTGCCCAGTGTGAACATTGCGGGGAGGCCTTCTACCTGTCTGACAACCACAGGGGGCACTGCCAGGACGCCCCCGACCCCGTCAGGGCCTGCATCCGGCGGGCCAGCTGCATGTGGCTGGCAGACACCATGCTGTACCATTGCATGTCCGACCCAGAGGGGGACTACTCAGACCCCTGCTCCTGCGAGGGGGCGGAAGGAGGTGGTGGAGGCCGGCTGGGCACCCGCTGGTTAGCTCTGGTGGGGCTGTCTCTGGTGGCGCCCTGCCTGTGCCTCTACCCACCCCTCCACGCCTGCCACCGGGCTGGCTCGGCCTACGGCTGTTGCGGAGGCCGCCACAAAGCAGTGAGTTGATCAATGCAGCACCAAGCTGGATGGGGGTTGAGACGACGGGGACACACTTGGTTTCATTTGATGATGAACACTGAAAGATAATGAACCTTGCATCTACATGGCCAGGAAAGATAAGCTCCACCCCCTGCAATGACAGACACTTTTCCCACATGGTCGTTTAAAGCTTTGTTTCCAGCGAGAGAACATTCTTTTGGGGGGGCCTTTTATAAATAGTTGACTAATTAGTCATGTATCAGATATGCAGGTACTTTATTCTTTGTACACTGAGTCAGCATAAAAGAACTTGAATAATTTCTTTTTTTCATTTTGATGTACGCATCAACATTTTGTTAATATCTTGCATTATTGCATTCTGTTTAGCCCAGCCCATGGAGTAGTGTAGACACTAGACCTTTGAGCGCTAGTGCGTGCATGTACTTGCGAGTGTGCTTGTGTGGGTAACGGTTGGACATTAGTAGGTGTACGTTCATTTGCAGCAAGGCCGTCCTCATTTTTCTACAATCGCTTAAATTAAAGCTGCTGTGTATGTCAAAGCTTGCGCAACCTCAGCCGAATTTTCTTGGCATAAGAAAAATGGTACTCCCCTCAATCTTCTGATATCCCAAAGATTAGTCATTCTACCCCATTTATTTCCTCACTGAATTAATAACACCAGTCAAAGGATGCTGAGTACCGGCTGGAATTGACTGACAGCTCAACAGTAGTGCCCAGGATTGTCTTTCCATATTTAAGAGATTGATGAGGCGACCCCATTTAGGTTGTATCTTAATAGTGCCTAAATTCCTAATTAAGCCACAAACATGATTGGTTATGAGATTACATTAATGCGGTATGGTTAAGGTCATGCCTTATGCTGTAATATGGATGTTGCTCTTGGATTAAAACACTCGTTGCCCTCTTTTAGAAGTAGTTAAGGATTCAAGCATTCAGCCTAATAAAACTTACACACTGAGCTTGACGCAAACTATATTTGTATGGGGAAAATAACTAATAAGGTAACAAGTGTATAAAACTATGGGCTCTGGTTGCCTGCGGTGCACAAACACCCAACTGTCAGAATCTTGTGTCGCATGCCACTTTTCAGTGACACTATAACCCATCCGGTCACACTTTTAACACTGAAAGAACAACACTACACAAACATCTTAGGTTGAATGTTGCCAGTTGGTCAGTCGCCGAATGAGGGGATTGCACTCACCAGGTAGCCAACAAATACTAAATGTAGTTCTGCCATGGAGATTCAGAGGAAGTGTGTAAAATGTTCTAACACATCCCATGCGTTGTGCCAAGGAAATGTACCATAAATAAAATGTGGAATACCTGAGGATGTTCTTCATACTTCCTCAGTTTGTGCAACACATTCTGTACTATGTACCAGTTCCTTAGCGCATGTGTATGTGAACACTTTTGTATGTTTGTGCTTATGTTGGTTAGCCGCTTCCCCTTTCCAGCTCCAAGTCTTCTGTGGCCTGACTCAGCCCTGACTGAAACACTGGCCCACTACAATATGTTGCTTGTAAAGGAAAGAAGAGGTGTTTCTACGTCATCCACGCATCAGAGCCATTTTCAAGTGCCTGAAATGATTCTCTGTCCTGTATTTACATAAAAAGTACATAAAAAGAAAACGCTCTCTGTAATAAATTACTTTTTTAACGCTATTTTTACCTCTGTAAAAAAGAGCAACAAATATATTATATATATATATATATATATATATATATATATATCAAGTGTATGTTGTGCTTTTTTTTAATAACTGTTTCAAATAGGTACAATGGACACAGCTCTTTCTTTTCAAAAAGATAAGAAGTACTTAATATAATTTGAGCAGTGGCCAGCCTGTCTTACCTTCAGCCTCCAATAAAATGAGAGAAAATGTTGTAAAGACACATGCTTGATGTTTGTTTATTTTAAGGACTCGGAGCAATCTAAATATGTAATTTAGAGGTCAGGTTTGCTGGCAAAGATGATTCTTGAAATACATAATGGTTCAGTCTTTTGACCATGGGAAAGCCTTCCCATTTTTACGATGGGAAGAGCTATCTGCAGCAGCTAAATCTGTCTTGTTGCTAAATTTACAGGATGTTAGTGTAACAATATCCAACAGTCATAGGTTTGCAACCACTACTGTTCCAATACTGTGCTATCCTATGCCACATTGTCCAACTAAGGCAGATACAAAAAATATATTTACTGAAAGTATGACATTTTAAGTATTCTATGCAATGCAGTTTGCATCCAATATAAATATAAACATTAAGTACATTTAAACGTAGACAACAGAATGTCTTTAACAGGGTAGCATTTACAGTGTTATATTATTTGCTGGCTGATGTTTTTACCCTTAACATTTAACAAGAAACTTACGTACAGTACATTCAGGTGTAGAACAGAGATCCAATAATAAAAGTAAATAAGGGGAGGGGGGGGGGGGGGTAAATAAAAAGTCCCTTAAGGCTTTGGGGCCTGTTAAGCAGCTTGATGGCTGCAAACAACATTTCTGTCAGCGTGTAAACGTTTAAGATCTCTTTTATTGTAACAAAGTCCCTCTCTTTGGGTATGCAGCACTCACTTCCTCTGCACAGCACAGGAAACTCAAATATAGTAACAATTATATGCTGTCTACACAACATAGAAAGCTGTGTAAACAGCTGTCCTATGCCACATTGTGAAACTAAGGCATGCTGTGCATGCTTAAAGAATAATCTGCTACTTACATACACAGCCTCAGTAACAAAATATCATAGCCTTGGCAATGCATTTCCAATTCTACCAGGAAGCATTGAAGGGAGGTTGTTTTTGGCAAGTTCAAAAATGTGTAAAACAGTCTCCAGAAATACTTTACCTTTTAATTAATAAATTCCTCCTGTTAATTTAATTCAAATCAGAGAGAAAACACTTAACAAATAACCTGAAGTGCTTCATGGAGATAATACACCTACTGAAAGTCACGTAATGTCAATCCCCAAACTAAACTCATCTTAACTGAATGTCTCTCCCCTGCCGCCTTGTGGGCAAAACACCCAGAGTTAGCATATGACTGTAATAACAATAAACTAGGGTTGCAAGCAACACTGGCTGGGCCCTCGCGCCATGACGCACTTCGGGGCGTGGCGCGGTCTATGATATGAATCATTATGCGTGTTGTGTGACGTTTATGTAGATAATGTGGGCAACCTGCAAGAAGCAGAGAATGAAAGCATAAAATGTGAAATTTCCTGTTGCCAGTAGGTGGCGCAATGACTTTGAGTGAATGTTGACATATACAGTTGCAAGAAAAAGTATGTGAACCCCTTGGGATTACGTGGAGTTTTGCATAAATTGGTCATAAAATGTGCTCTGAACTTCATCTGCTGAAAATAATACTACACAAACATTAGATGCCGCCATGGTTTAATTGAACATAACATGTAAACATTCACAGTGCATGGAGAAATGTAACCCTAACTAGAGTTGCAAGCAACACTAGGCGGGCCCTCGCGCCGTGACGCATGTTGGGCCATGGTGCATTTTCGGATATGAATCATTATGCGTGTTGTGAGACGATTCTGTAGAAAATGTAAACAACCTGCAGGGGAGCAGAGAATGAAAGCATAAAATGTATATACTAATGTTGCCAGTAGGTAGCGCTATGACTTTGAGTAAATGTTGACATATTAATGTGTTCAGGGTGGGGCTCTTATGAATTGAATGAAATTTGGTACAAATTTGAGCTTGTATGGAGAAGTTACAACCATTTTTTTCTGTTGCCAGCAGGTGGCGCTATGACAATAAGGTAATTATGACAAGTACATGTGTTCAGGGCGAGACCATTAAATTCAAAATGGCCGACTTCCTGTTGGCTGTAGGGAATTGCTCTAAGAGCCTTTTTTTTTGTTGCATTTAGCGGACAGAAATTCTGTTCAACTCCCATATATCCTGTTAAGCCAGACGGACCCATAGCCTGACGTACCCAGCTCACGTTATAAACTACAAAACAATTAGGGCTAAACAATAAATATTTACTGAAAGTGTGTCAGATTGTTTATTTTTCAATATTCTATCAAATCCAAAAGCAAGTGTTATCAAAAGAAACTACTATTACTTTCCTTACTTTTCCATGGTCATTGTTGTCTAGCTACAATTTGTCCTGATCAAAATTACTAACATAACATTAGTGGTGTCATTGCTTTGGCTAGCCAGAAAAACATTTTGTAAGGTCTTCTGCTGCCATCTTCTGGATCATTTGTGCTATTACATAAAATTACATTTATGAGACAAAATGTAAATCTGCGCCCCCTTGTGGTCAATCTCGATAAATTAGGTTTCTCAAATAAAATGTTCCGTTTATAGCGCCCCTATGGACAGAATCTCACCAAATTTTAGAAATTTACACAGAAACTAGGATGGACGATTTTCCAGTTTAATAGATTTTGAATGTTTAAATCAGAAGATATAGGCAGTAGAGTCAATATGGCAATGTCTTACAAGTTCATTGGCTCATAACGTAAAAACGGTTTAACCAATCAAAATTCTTCATACAACTTTTTATCAGCATGGTGTGGAGATGAAGCACACCAAATTTCATGACAACAAAAAGTTTTGATCTGACTCATGCGGTTGCTGAGATATTAGCAAACATGCAAATGTGCTTATTATGGCGCCCCCTTGTAGCCAAAATGTTTCAAATTAAAAATGTACTATTCATGTGTTACACTAAATAAGCATATAAAGTTTCAAGACAATCAACGATTCCCACTGGCCAATATTGACAGCTGAATTTTGATTGGCTGTTTGGTGGCAATTTTGGAAATTCAGCCAATTGTCACTTGAGGACATGTAGTCACATTGGGCCATGTTTAAGTGTGCCAAGTTTCAGATGTTTAGCTAAAACAGTTCTTGAGAGCCTTCAGGGAACATGTGGAATAACTTAACTTATTTATAGCCCATACGGTTCTCCAGATATAAGCAAAAACGTAAATGTGGTTGTTATAGCGCCACCTAGAGGTGTCTGGATTAAATATTATTTTCGGGAGATCGGGCCAACAATTGGGACATATCTACAAAGTTTGGTGTCTGTAGTGTGTATAGTTTCTGCTGCCCATGTCGTTTTCTAAAGAAACAATAATAACAATAATAACAATAAGCAACACTGGGCATGCCCTCGCGCCGTGATGCGTGTCGGGGCGTTGCGCGAACATGAATATGAATCATTATGCATGTTGTGTGAGACAAATCTGTAGAAAATGTGGGCAACCAGCTAGGAGCAGAGATTGAAAGCATTAAACGTATATATTAATGTTGCCAGTAAGTGGCGCTATAACTTTAAGTGAATGTTGGCAGGTCGATGTGTTCAGGATGGGGCTCTTATGAATTAATACAAAATTGGTAAATATTTGAGCATTTATGAAAAAGTTACAACAATTGTTTTCTGTTGCCAGTAGGTGGCGCTATGACTTTAAGTAAATGTTGACATATCGATGTGTTCAGTGGGGCTCTTCTGAATTGATCAAAAAATTTGTACAGATTTGACCATTTATGGAGAAGTTACAATTGTTTTCTGTTGCCAGTAGGTGGCCTTATGACTTTAAGTGAATGTTCACATATTGATGTTTTCAGGGTGGGGCTCTTATAAATTGAATAATATTACCTACAAAATTGAGCTGGTATGGAGAAGTTACAACCATTTTTTCTGTTGCCAGCAGGTGGCAATATGACAATAGGTAATTGTGGCAAGGACATGTGTTCAGGGTGAGACTCTTATGAATCTATTAAAGTTTGGTACAGATTTGAGCATTTATGGAGAAGTTACAGCAATTGTTTTCTGTTGCCAGTAGGATGCGCTATGACTTTGAGTGAATGTTGACATATCAATGTGTTCAGGGTGGGGCTCTTATGAAGTGATATAAATTTGGTACAAATTTGAGCATTTATAGAGAAGTTACAACAATTGTTTTTTGTTGCCAGAAGTTGGCGCTATAACTTTAAGTAAATGTTGACATATCAGTGTGTTCAGGGTGGGACTCTTATTAATTGATTAAAATTTGGTACAGATTTGAGCATGTATGGAGAAGTTACAACAATTTGATGCGTCTTGGCGAAGTATTTATCTTCGCCGCCACGCCCCAGACAAGCCGCTAAGCGAAAACCCAAAATATTCACATAATATCATCGACAGGGTCTTATGGCTTGTCTGAGACAGTTTTGATTAAAATTAATCTAACCAGCTAGGAGCAGGAAATGGCACCATGAGCATTTTATGTCCGGCTATACTTCATATATGTGCCACAGAAATTTCGTAAATGTTGGTCCACTTTGCCACGCTTATTTGCGAGACACCTAAAATCGACGATTTCCCGGGGAAGACACGTGTGCGGAAAGTTTTGTGAGTTTTCGTGCATGTTTAGGCCCCCTAATAAAAATGTAAGTAACAGAAAAAGAATAATAGTAATAATAATCCACTAGGGATACAATAGGGTTCTCGCACACTGTGTGTGCTCGGGCCCTAATAATAATTAAAGTTGCAAGCAGCGTTGATAAGGGTCAAGCAGACAGCACAGTCTGATTGGATGACCTAGGAGGAGGAAGGAAGAGAGATCAGAGGTATGGCGCAAACAATGTATTTTCCACATAGACAAGTTTTACATGATTGTCTTTGCAAGCGCATTAGGTGTTGAGGTCTGACAGGACATACATCTAACAAATTAGTCCTGCTCACCCTCTCCTTATATTATGAAAAGCTGAGCCTTTATATATTAACTAGCCTAATAGAGAACCTGTAAAAACCAAGTAAAACAGTAAAATTGATTAGAATAAAGATTTTAATGGCTATATCACAAATCTGTGAGAGCATGCTCTGCCGAGTCCAAAGGCATGTCTAAGTACTCTCTATGACAAATTGTTAGTGAGTTACAGCCGTTTAAGCTCTGAACCAAGCTCTCGTTAAATCAGAAATGAGCATGGCTGAAAAGCATCAATCAGGGATACAGGACTTCCTACCGACTCCAATGATGTGTCCAACTACTCTTTAAGAGTATTGGTTGGTGAGTTATAGCATTTTAAGCTCTTAGCTAATAACAGAACAGCATTGTTGAAAAGCATCAATCAATGATAGAGCACTTCCTACTGAGTCCAATGATATGCCCAATTACTCTCTGGGAGGAATGGTTGGTGAGTTATAGCCATTTAAGCTCTAGGCCAATCAGAAACTAGCATGGCTACAAAACACTAATCAGGAAGAGGAGTCTCTGCCAAATCCAATATTGTGCCTAACTACTTCCTATGAAGTTTGTGAGTTATAGCTAATTATTTACCATCATAACCAAGCATGGCTAAAAATCACAAAAGAATGATGGAAGACTTACTACCGAGTCCTTACTACTGTGCCTTACTACTTCCTATGACAAACGGTTTGTCAGTTAAAGCTGTTTACGCTATTAGCTAATCAGAAACGAGCATGGTTAAAAGCACCCAACAATGATTGAACAACAGTTTGTGATTTAAAGCTACTTAAGCTCTTGGCCAATCAGAAACAAGCATTGCTAAAAATTACCAATAAGGGATAGAGAGATGTTTTTTCATAGAGTCCAATGAGGTGCCTATCTACTCTCTGGAAGTAAAAGTTGGTGAGTTAAAGAGTTTTAAGATCTCGGCCAATCAAAGACAAGCATGACTAAAAAGCACCAATGGGAGACAGTAGACTTACAAGATAATTCCCTACAGTCCTATGATGTGTCTCACTACTCTCTAGGACCAACATCTTATCATCATTGAACTACCAAGTAGTGCTGTTTACTACTACAACAAAGTACTCTGAAAGTAATTTGTAGTACTATGAAAGTACCTTTAAATACCTAAAGTGCTTTAAAGTGGCTATATGAATTAAAGTTTATATGTGGTTATTTATGTGTTGAATACATTTTTTATGACCATAGTGAAAAGAGAGCTAAAAGAGAGATAGGGGTTATGCCCAACTTATTTCCGCATTATGTAAAATTGGTCATTTGGGTTAGTTGCAATATGAGCTGGAATATGCCTTTTGTTATTCAAGATGCCTCTTTTTGGACAAATGCAATATCCTCAAGATGGATTAAAAAATAGTCTGCAATATGCAGTGGAGGGAGGTTAAACATGTTCATCAACAAGGAAGGAGACAGTAGTTGATGCTCATTGTAAATGCGCTGCAGCACAGCCTTGTGGACCGGCCATGCTCTTGCACTGCCAGTTAAGTGTTTAAATATAGCCTACTTTAGCTATATATTTCATCAGTCAAAATAAACTAACAAAGTTCACGTGTTACAGACCAGTATATATCATTGGTACCGTAACGTTACAGTAGCCTACATTGAGAGTTTCCAATGTATAATAAACTGATATCAGGCTAGGCTAGTGTTA
>JAODLL010027341.1:4407-24064 GCA_026546735.1 Forbesichthys agassizii | reverse complement strand
CTCTCTCTCTCTCTCTCTCTCTCTCTCTCTCTCTCTCTCTCTCTCTCTCTCTCTCTCACACACACACACACACACATGCACGCACGCACATTTACTGCATTTAGAAAGTGTTTGTGAGGACATATGAGGACAGAACATATTGTTGTGTATTGTAGCAGTGGAATATGGTTATAATACATTTAATTTCACTGCTGCACACAATGTGGTGTGCTTCGCACAGCCCTCCGAATCAGATGGTAATAATAGGCTTACAAGCTCTAAGCCCATGTCCAAATACAATTAAGTCTACACCCTGGGGCACAGGGATCACTTAACAAATAGCCATACTCTTGTTAATTCTGGACTACTTAAGCGCTTTAGGCCTGTAGCACAAATAGTAAAATGAATGCTAAAAAACACTTATTAACAGACATTTTAAAACACCATAACAATACAATAATTGATAACAAAAGAGAATATTAAATAAGGGCAAGGATACAGTAACATGGAAAACAAAGGACTTTGAGTGCATAAATCCCCCTTTGGGCCCTGTCTCTGGGGTCTCTGACAGTTCACTTTGAATATGTAATTAATATCCAGAGAAAATTGGCATCACCCCACACCAAATAATCTGAACTTCACCTACTGTGAGAGAAGTGCTTTTTATGCTTGCTCAACGTTGAACACAAAAAATGGCCTGAAAGTTTGCTTTTAACTGAAGATGTGATTTTCATCCAATCAAAATGGCAATATTGTACTTCATATTGCACTATCTTAATAACTATAAACCAACTGCTGGACGTCCATGGGTCAGAGCTTCCATATTTAGTGGACAAGCTGTTGGCGGTATTATATGAAGAAACGGGCATATGGCGGTGTCTCTCTCTGCATAGCTTTTTCTAAAATGTGATTCAGCATAATGTTGTTAGGGAATTCTTTGGAACTCAATGAAATCCATTGCATTTATGGGATTCACAATGGGCACTGAAGGATACTTTAGCATTTACGTTTTTGTACATATGCACAATAATCCAGTAGTAGGTCACTTCGTATTAGGCTGTACTGTAGGTGCAGAGATTGGAGGTGGACATCACATCCAGAGGGAACAGGTGGTCTTTAATACCACCACCATAGTACATTATCACCTGAATGCAAATAATCATCGGATCAAATGGGGAATGAGAAAGCAATGTTGTCATGGTTTTGTAAAGTATAAAAAATAACTATAACAGTATGTATGCTTTCACTATTGAAGAATATGTGTTGATAGTTCTGTTGTATTATGTTTTATCTAATGGAATGGATGAATTTAGAATGTTTTGGAGGACAGTGTTTTGCTTAGCAGTGGTCAATGTATTGTAGCAGAACGTGAAACCTACTTTCACAAATACCTACAGATTGTTAAACAATTGGTTGATTTGGCACATATAAACTGTATTGTCTGCAGACAATGTGCAATATAGTTATCTTTCATTTTTTAATGGCAGGCACAATGCCATCAACAATTATCAAACCATTTGTACACTATCTATTGTCTTGGGCCAATATCTGTGCTCATTTTTTTTCCAATTCTATAGCCAAACATCAAATGTTTTGGCCATTTTGGGTATGCCCTTCCCACAGATGACCAATAGTAATCCAGCCATTTCCACATGGCGAACACACAATCTGCCAGTATGCTACTGCTACTGGCATTGTTAAAGTGTTGTTGGCTAAAATACATGTTCTATATAATTTACAGATTATTACAGTACATAGGTCTTTATCCATTACATAAAGTAAACACATTACTGCCTATCTGATATCTGATTTACCGTACAGTAGAGACCTCATCATCAGGCCTCCATGGGATATAGGAATAGGAGTATAGGAGATTGTATTTTGTTTTTCACCAATGAGCAAAAACAGGTCCTCAAAAACTAAATAAATAAATAAAGTAAACAAATAGCCTTCCCAAATTGACAGTTTTTTTTTTTACGTATACAGTATAGAAATCCACTGCTTGAAAAGAGCCACAGTTTCAACAACAACTGGCACCAATTATTACAATCTAATTGATGAATTGTCAGGATGAAATGCCAATTTACTTTCAAGTTGACATTCCATACAGTTTCTTATGTATTTGACATGCTTAGATGAAAATACCACATAGATTATGTGGAATTAGCCTGTTCTCATGAAACAGTTGCTTTCAGTTACTTTAAATCCAACAAGCCACTGCTCACCCTATCCCCTCTTCTGTCTAGTGTTCCATGACTTAAGGCTACGGCTGGCTTTGCTACTCTGACACAGCGTTATCACCATAACGGTTTGACCAACAAGCCCCTTTTTATTTTCAAGGAGTTAGTTTTGCACATCCATTCCACCTTGCCAGAACATTAGCAGGGCAGCATTATTCAGTTAGGAAACGTTAAAGTTAAACATGGGCTATCTTTGCATTTAAGCCTCGGTTTACTGTTACTAAACAACATCCTATATTACTCTATTTGAATGTAGTTCTTGTTGTGAATGTCATGCTCTTGAAGCCTGTCCTGGACAAGATGACTTGAGCTGTGTTTATTTTCGTATCCTACTTGTTATCAAAAGCTAGATTTGGTCACCTGTAAATGTTGACCATTTAACCTTTACTGATGACAGTCCTATCCAGAAATGACACACTTTTCTAATTGGCCTGTTTCTCTGCCTCTTTTCCTTCTATTATAGACAAAGAAGGTAACAGTCCACTTTGAAAGGCCCAGTCACATTGACATAACCTTTCAATAACTACAATAAATATTTGTTTTTCATGGAATGACTCCTTTAACATGCAGTCCAGTAGAAATGAATATATACAGCCTATGATCTCCAGTTTCACTGTAACACATCCCTTTGATCTGGCTGGATTCCAGAAGCATCCATAGCAGCATCACAAAACCAGTGTTGTCAGGGTGATCGATAATACTGGCCGCCTGGTGAGCCCCCTTTTGTTTCCGCATGGAGAATTGCTCTAACTACCAATTTCAATATGTAAACGTCAGCATCGATGGTTTTTTAATACAGAGTTGCCAGGGTGTCAGATTGCACTGAAGGGAGACCTGAGACATCAATCACACTGGAGTTGAGGGAGTTCAGGCGTGACAAATAACCACGGTCCCACCATCAGCTTTCTGGGTGCACACCCTATAGAATAAGAGAAGCCAGTAATTTATATGTAGGACCCTCTCCATCGTTACACTGTGGCCTGCTATTGTGGATCTGTGAGGATCTTTCTATTGCAGTATTGCTCAATTCTCAATTTTTCTAACCTTCATGGTGGCTAAATCATCTGAAACGCATGTTGCAATTTTGGCAGTGTGTTTCAGCTCATAACATAAAGAGATAAGGATGTTATACAGCATAACATTACACTCTGTCCACTGTATGTTTCTTACCTCAATACAAATCCATATACTAAAACTCAATCTTAATGGTAGCATCTCTAGTAGTTCTGCAACACATTTAGTATCTTGCCTTTTCCATTCACTTACATGTGCCTTGCAGTATTAAAAACACATACAGTAAAATAAGAAGTCCATCTAATCATAAACCCTCTTAATATGTACTGTATGGGTATTTTGTAGATACATAATTGAATAATATATTCCCTAATGACAAATATTTACACCAAGGCTTTTATAAATAATACAAGCGTCGAATGTCAATCAAAACTTTCATATCACTTGAAGCATAGTGTGTGAAATCACCTGATCAGAATGAATATCTTGTTTCCAATCATCTGGGAATCCCTCGGTTGGGGAATGACTTTCCTCCACCATTCATTCTGAGTGCACATCAGAGGTCCCCATACAGTAATTAACAAAATATTATTAAATAAAAGTTGGCTCATTGAGAATTGAAAGAAAGGTTCACACAAGGTGGTATTACTGTATATCACTTGCTGGAGCGTGAACTTTGACATGCCTCTCTCCTCACCAGGCCTTGCAGAGTGACCTTGCAGGACAATCACACATTCAATCTACCAAGATTACAAGCAGAATGGAACAGGGAGACTAACAGTAAAGTAGACACAGGCATAAGTCTCTGGATTCATTCTCAGCCTAAATGTTATTTGACTATGATTCTGAAAATTTTAACTTTTGAAATTAATTACACATTATGACTTAAGCATTTCCTATCAAGTTTATTAACAATAGAACTACCGAAATTCCATTACTACAAAAATGGCCATAATTCTGACTGCTCAAACATGATTTGATTTATATCATTTAAAGAATCAATATCAATTCTAAGAATAAATCGACCTGTAATGTTAGGATAGGTAATAATAAACACCACGACATTACATTTTAATTTGAATGAATGTGATAACATTTATTATAACACAATGAATGTCAAAGCATTCATTCATTTTGGAGCATATATGCACCAGAATGTCCATTTTGACCATCACAGGAAAATATCTGTATTACAGTACATTACTTCTCGTGTTATAGCAAACCTCTAAAAAGGGATGTATAATAAGCAGGTCCGATACTGCACACAAGTACAGTATATTTTACTGGCCCTTTCACGGGTTCTTATCAAAACACACAAACAACACAATCAAAAGAACTATAGTAACACAAAAACACAAACAAATTTCTTGCTCCTCAGTTTGGCACTTACCAAGCTAAATCGGTCCTACACGGCTATGTCTTGTCCAATCACATGCGGCAATCAAGCCAAGCCAAGTGTTTGTTTACTATGTAAAGTATGTAGGTGTGGGCAGGAGTACATGGATGCAACACGGGATGCAGATTGTGAAAGAGTTTTGACAAAACAGCATGTTCAAAAGGGAGGAAAGATTTAAAGGGATAATTGAGCCAAATATGCTTGCTGCAAGCATTTGGCAGTGTGCCATGTGTATTCGGAGTCCATGGCAATGTGAAGCGCAGCTATCAAACAATGAATACACCAATACTTTGAGGAAAGTAAAATCAGTGAACTCAGAAGGTATTCTGTTCATTGTGGTACAGTATTGTGGAATTTGGGTCGAACTCTAAAATACATTAACTGACAGAGGAATGCATGAATGTAATTTATGAAACATTACTTGATGCTAAATAAATGATAAGATGTGTAAAAAGCTAGCTATGAGTTACAACAAAAACAAAGGGGAGGACATTGGTTTAATAACCTGCTGCAGGAAACATTTGCTTGACTGGATATTATTTCAATAAATATGCCCCATAAGACACTTAGGCCCCAATCACACAGAGATGCATCACTATAGTCACAGCCGCTCCAAAAGCGCTTTCATAAGGCCAGAATCACACAGAGATTGGCTAATTGGCCAAGTATGACATTGACGAGCAGTTCGACTCTGCGCCTTGTTCTGAAACGTTGAGTGTACTGTATTTTAACTTTCATGCACATCTAAAAAACAATAGTAAACGTGTTAGCAAGAGAACAGTGCATGCCAGGCGCACTATATTAAAGCAAAATATTGGTTTAGCTGGTGATTAGAACCTAGTATTTGAAAATTATACTGCTTGTTGTAAAAAGACTTTATTCAGAAACACCATTCGCAGCAGCTAAATATTTATTTTGGAAGATGCTGAACAATTGTGCTAAATGTATGGTATGGTAACTGTTGTGATTACTCAGATTTAGGTCATACTTTCATCGTTCATTATGCATTTGGTAGAAATACCATTTCCATAAAATTACAGGAATGTTATCTTGCACTTTCAAAGGAAAAAAACTTGAAACAATGTTTTTGTTTTTGATAAAATATAAAGTTTTGAAACCTCATCACATATAGTGCACACACACACACACACACACACACACTAAAAATATGTATGTGACCCTATACAGTATGTGGCCCTCATTTAAAACTAAAGAAACATACCTTAATTTGTTCAAACTTCCTAATGTTTTCAGGATACAGGTTTGTTAAAGAATCATTATGGTTAAATGCATTTGAAGCTTAATTAAGTTTGCGTAACCCTTACAACTCATTAATCTAAAGCAATCTATTTTAAATGTTCACATTTGTCATTTAATATTGTATAGTAAATATATTATTTACATCACACTGGCAAGCCTGGTGCACATATCTAACATGGCTCAGACATGTGACAGCATCAGGCCTAGATAAAGACACCATGTGCTACCAAAGGCCATGCAGTTTCAAATCCTGGGAAAAAATTGCAATGGAGGAACACACACACGCACACACACACGCACACGCATATCGTTAAATGTCACATACACATCTCTCTTTCATTTTGAAAACAATAAAATGAATACTTCTCAGCAGGCTCAGTAAAGGAAGTGAATGTTGCACAGTGCTAACAAAATTACATCTTCAGGTTTCAGCACGGGGAGGGAGAGACGGAGGGAGAAATTATTGGAGAAATTACCAATAAAATGACCCAATTTTCAAAGTTATTTCCCTCTCTTTGTCTCCTTCTCTCTGCCTTTCTCAATCAACATATGGTGTTGGTTTGAGAACGAGGCCAAATATTCTGGCAAACTATAAAGACATGCCCTCACGCACATGCGCACACACACACACAATCACACAGATATGGCATAAAACACCCAAGGACACTGCACATGCACACACTTACAAACCCTTCCGTTGTCCTGGGCAGTTAGCTAATACCAGAAGCCCCTCCACTAGTGTGTGAAGCCAAAGCGACCTTAGGCAGAAAGCCAGTGTAACCTATTTGCAAGGTAAATGCAGTCTCGTTATGTGGGAAATGTGAAAAGCTGCCTTTGTGGCGCCACATGAAACGTGCCTATTGTTCTGCCTGAACATGAAGGAACTCTCCCCCTCTCTATTGTGGAAATAATAAAGTAGAGAGCCCTTGTTCTGTGCGCCTTTCATTTTGCCCTATTCCTTCTGCCGCTTGTTGGCGAACGAGAGACGAAGCAAGCAAGACAATGGCAAAGAGACAGAAAGCCAACACCTGCTGAAATATGTGATGTTGCTTTGAACTAATGAGGTAGTGCAGGTGGAGCTTGTGAAATTAGGGTTATTACAGCAAGATGTGGTTTTGTGAGGCAGCATGCTACATGTCAGACAGGTATCTCACAGGAGACAGGAGAGCCATAATGCACTGCTTTATTATTTGGGCATTATGTTTGGCTTGTAAAGGGAATTATCCACATTTCCATCTGCTGTGTTGGGGCACGCTAATGGGACTAGAGAATTCCCTTCACAAATGTGACATTCCTCTTTACATTTGGCAGTTTTACATGTTGTATCCATGTGGGTTTATATGGAACATATATGTCAGTGCATATTTGCTGCCATACCTTTTATGTATGTTATATAAATTACTTGGAAAGTGGTTCGCACAAGGTAAACCGATGGATTGTGTTATAGCTCTCCCATCCCCAAGAACAGCTCTTGTAAGGCAGGCGGACAATTAAACAGGCGGTGCTGTTGTTATTGAGGTCTGTGGTTTCTAACCTGAGGTCATCCTCTAATCTCTAAATCGACTGCCATTAGCTAAAAAAGCCCCTATAGAAAATATTCTGGTAAAAACACATGCATCTACATATGCTGGAGCATATGTCTGTGTGACACAGGTTATATATTTCATCATCATTTCCAACATAAGTATGTTCATTAAAACCGCATTACTTGTGTAATTGTGTGTGCATGGTATTTGTGTGTGCGTGTGTGCGGAAGTTAGATACGAATAGAAGCGGTTACATGAGAGCCAAGCCTATAGGTCAAAGGTCATGTGAGCTAAGTGGCGACAGATGGTGGCCAGTTTACATTTAATTAATGTCAGCTACAGGGAATAACAGTGATGGTGGGAGAGAGAGAGAGAGAGAGAGAGAGAGAGAGATGGTCAACTGTTGATCGATCAGGCAGGAGCAGAGCGTTTACAAAGCGGGCTATCATCTCCCGATCTGTCTAGCATTCGTGGAGCTTGTCTCCCAGGCTCTCAGTTCACCAGCCATCCGCCCAGACAAGAATTCACTGTCACAGGAACGCATTTATATGCTAATAGACTCCTTCTACCTTTGCTAATGCACCAGACCTGTCTGTGTGAGTTTGTGTGAGCAGGAATCTATGAATGTGCTTTCAGCTACAAGGATGTGCATGATGTCTTTATGCGTGCGTGTGCGTGTGTGTGTGTGTGTGTGAGCGTGCAGGCATATGCATTATGTTTCACAGCCGCTGTATGTGTGTGTGTCTGTTACTGTACGTGTGCGCGTCCAGATGTTTGACAGCCACACTGTTTATGTGTGAATATTTGCTACCTACATGTATGTGTGTGTGTGTGAAAGAATCTGCTTTTCCAACTGGCAGTGTTTGCAAATGTAAAAATAAATAAATATCTGCATATATAAATAAATATATCTTGCATTCATGTAATTCCCCTTCACCCCTCCAAGACTGGAAAAAAGACTCCTGCCAGAATGCAGGTATATTGTACTGTATGTGTGTGTGTTTGCACGTGCGGGTGTGTGTGTGTGTGTGTGTGCGTGTGCGTGCAGGCATATGGGGCCTTCACCCCACGCTGTGAGCATTTGATAGCACATGATGTTGGACTGATGGCTCAACGTTCAGGTTGAAATATGGAGCGTCGCGCTACGCAGCGTCTGAGAAGGGCAGAAACAGACAGTGGGAGAGAGAGAGAGAGAGAGAGAGAGAGAGAGAGAGAGAGAGAGAGAGAGGGGGGAGAGAGAGAGAGGGGGGGTAGAAAGGGAGAGAAACAGAGGAAAGGTGAGGGGGATGGATGAAGGGGGAGAGAAAGGGAAAGATAGAAAGAGAAAGACAGAGGGAGAGAGAAAGATAAATGGAGAGAGAACAGTAGAGAGAGAGAGATATGGGGGAAAGACAGATAGCCAGACAGAGGGGCAGATAGGGAAATAGATCACATTCCCTCTATCGGTCTGTTATTCCCTCTGTCTCTGTTTCCATCTCTATCCATCCATCCCTCCATCCATCTGTCTCCAGCTCTGTCCATCCTGCTATTTATATCCTATTGCTCAATTAGCTATCTGGCTTCCCGCGTCAAACACACACACACACACACAGCTGTGTGTATGGGTAAAGACAAAGGAATGGATTGAGACACAGAGATGGACGGACAGACAGACAGACATAGAAGTCAGACAGATTAATGCACCACTAGGGCACTGGACAGTTATATAGACAGATGCAGGACTTATCAATGGGGTAGAAGGATATTACAACAGTAGATGGAACTGCTGACACGGTGGTGTGTCTTTCCAATATGTATCAGTTAGATTGCTGTATGCAGATGTTACTGAAATCATATGAGGCCCTGTAAAAGGGACACATGTTAGAGTTTGTGACAACCCTTTGAGCACAAAATATGAGCCACTTCTTGTACCAGTATTACATTGTAGCAGAGAATATATAAACAACCATAAAAATGTAACATGAGAAAATATGCACATTTAATTAATAAAGCCAAAAAGTTATCAAAATATGGTTTTGACCACTACACACTCAAACGCATATTTGCCCTTCAAACTCTTAAAAAGCCCTTTGTGCATACAATATTCCACAGAATATGACGACAGTTTGAATTTGATACATGCATTTTATTTTTATATATCCAAGGCTTTATTCCTAATGTAGCACATTCTGATTAAAGGGGAACTAAGACAATTTTCCCGAACATTCTTTGTTTTCTAACACAATGTTTCTTCGATTATTCTTGTGTAAGGCCAACGCTAACCTTGTCATGTACAGTAGCAGTAAACAGGAATTTTGGTAGAATATACATTTTCAGTAGCCACAAAAACATAATTTTATTTCCTTTAGCAAAACCCTCTCTGCGATATATCTACAGAAGTGAACTTTTCCAAAAGTTGAGCAGACTATATTGCAATTTGGTGCACATCTGCAATATAGAAACACCTCTGACAGATGGACATATGGACAGATGGACTGGCAGAGGAGAAACAGATGCCGGCTGATATCTTCCTGTCCGCGGGGCCAGAGACGTATTGGTCTCCATGGAGACAGGTTGAAAGCAGCATAAGGCCATTCTGTAGTCAGGGCAAGCATTTGTGTGCTAACACTGTGGATATTTATGGTTAACACATGCATGTGTGTATACTGTATGGGTTGCTGACATCCTCGCATGTTGCCGAGTCAGCAATGGTTGTGCAATCTTGCATTTATTCATGCATTGTAGCTCGTACTGTATGATTAAGCATATTTGTGCAGGTGGGGGAAATATATAATACTGTAATATTTATAATAATGAATATAATAACATTTTGTGTATGTGCCTATTTTTAAATGCATATGAATTTTGAGATGTGTGTATGGGTCCTTGCGCTAGTTAGGTGATATAAAACTGTGTAGAAAATATGCGTAGGTCGGAGTTTGCACGCTAAAAACTTTACAGCAAGTGCTCCCTGTCACAATCACACGTGCATGCCCATCTGTCAGCCGAACCCACTCAAAATACAGTTAGCGTAGTTAGCATTCAGCCATGCTAGCCCAGCTATAATAAGTCTACCATGCACTCCTGTGAAAATTGAACATTTGAATGGAAAATGTACTGTGGTGTGTGAGTATGTGAGTGTGTGTGCGTGTGTGTGCGTGCGTGCGTGTGTAAATGAATCCGCCACTAAAAGCAAGTAGATCTCACACTTCTTGGGTCAAAACGTGTGCGACTTCACATACTACACACATATACGCACACAAACATGCGTATGCATGCACAGACGTGCACACAGGCAGATGCCCCATGCGGTGCCATAGATCAATAGCGTTCTAAGCATGGTGCTTTGTAATAGCAGGAGGGCCAGGTGAGAGCAGACAAAGTGTGCTCTAAAATGCCACAGGCCTAATTAAGGATTACTTTATGAAGCCTTTTGTTTTAAGCGACAAAATGTGCCCCCGGTGGCCAGCCATAGATGTCTCCCTGGTGAATGTTTAACCAGCTGTGATTTAAGGACACACACGGGTATAAGAAAAACGACATGGTCTTTTCATGGTTTTTCATGACTCAAACAGGACCCGAGACATTATAATAGAAATAGACCACTTCCAAGATTTCTGAATAGAACTGTAAGAAGCGGTTTGTATCAGATTTGACTCGTGATAGATGCAGTATATATGTCCCACTGACCATTGAAAGTCCCTTTTTTCTTTTCCTTTTTTCTCCCCTTTTATTTAGATACAGTCTTCCTAATAACAGTCAAGAGGCATTAGCAAGATAGCTGCCAAGCTGCCAGACTTGTCCATAAGAACTTTGCTCACACACAGTAAGTAAGACACACACACACACACACACACACACAAAAAATATTTGAACTCATTTGCAAAATGTTGACTGGATCCCATTACACACAGAGGGAACTCATTTTTAGGTTTTGTGCTTGTATTGGGGCATACAAGTGACGCGAGGACCACAGCGATTGGATATGCGTCAGGTATTGATTCCTGCTTCACAAAAGCCGAGCGCTAACGTTGGCCTCCGGGGCAGAACCGTGACTGAGCTTTACTCACATGATTTACACATTTTCAGGAAAAACACAGGTGTCTCTCATCATAATTGAAAGCAGCCACGTAGATCAATACAGGGATAATGGCGTTTCAGTGGGAGAAAGCCTAGAATCATTCCGATCAGGTTCTGACTGCTCCCACAACTCTGGTTATAATTGTCCAGGCAAAAGAAGCGAAATAATGTGAAGTCTAAATCATTTCTGTTATTGATCGCATATTGCCTTGTGTCAAAGTGTTTTGTCTGAGGCATTAAGCAGATACACTAGATTTGACTGTTTGTGCCTAGAGGCTATTGTCATACCTTTTGAGCCACCCATGTCATACCTGAGTCTGACTCAAATTACCTAATTGCCATTGTTATTTTCATTCAGGTCAGGTTTAGTTATTTTTGAGAACGCTTGCTAACTTTGTGCTCAAATCAAAACAATATCCCTCCGCAGCACTGCCTCACACATTGAAATGCGTTGCATGGCAAGGGAAGTACTACAGCTCTGCTGTTGTGAGTGGTGTTTGCCACTTTGTTTAAGTTCCGGAGCCAGGGCTGTGCAGAAGTAGCAGATTATTATTCAACATAGAGAATGGTAAAATCCCGAAATGCAAGGAGATTTTGATCAAATGTGTATTATCTTACAATTAGCTTGCAAGATACCAGCAAATACCTTTAAAGAGGACACACATCAAAAGCTTCAGCATACCCCATTTACACACCAGAATTCCATTAATTGCACCTGTTGTTGTGTTGGGGCATAATATATGTTTGTGCTTGTTTGTGGATTATTGTTGGTTGTTGTGGTACAATGTAACGTTAGTCTGTTATTTAGAATAATGTGTTGTTGTATTGTCATGCCGCTACTCCAAGCATGTTCATTGTTTGTTCATGACTCAGTCATCCCGTTACAACCTCCTTCTATACCTTCACCACCCACACGCTTGTGGCTATTATTGCACTTCAAACTATAAACTAGGGACATTAGCAGAAATGTAGGAGCTGTAAACACAAGTGATGAATGCTGAATTATCCACAGTTCAGTTAAGAGTTACTGTATGTATTGTTGTTATAAGTGCTGTTTCTTCAAGAGACTGCCGCCATCACCGATGGTGTCATCACATTCATAAAGTGTGATGCTTTTCATCTAATAAAGAAAGTGTGGATTTAAATTGAAGAAAACTCAACATGTCCACCCTAGTATTGTCAGTGTGTGAGGCTATATTGTATTGTATTTCACTGTTTCTCAGTTTTACCCTATGTTAAATAAACTAGCACAAAAAGTAAGGACATTTGAGAACACTGGTGGGACCAGCTTAGGGATGCAGTTTGTGCCAGTGACCAACACAAGCACGTTGGCTGACTGACATGCGACAAATGCTGGTTGAAGAATGGTATACCATCCCACAGCAGTGTGACCAGACTGATGACCAGGAGGAGATGCCAAGACTTTTGAGGCTGTGTACGCTCTTCCACATGCTACTGACACTGCTGTTTGTTTAATTAATACATTGTTACATTGCCAATGTGTCTTGTTTTTTAGACTTCTATCATCCAATCCACCAAACAACACTGAACAAGAGACAACAGTAAAGAAAAGCGGTTTGGCATTGTCAGAGTCGATTTAACACATTTTTCATGGGTGCAACCCACATCTGCTGCTCATCCCACAAATGCATGTTCCTTACAAATGTGGCACCATTTAAAAGGGAAATAATCAGTCTTTCCAATGTTATAATATATATTGCCAAGCCGTATTGTTACAACAATTAAATAATCTACCAAGTAAAAATCTGCTTGTTTGTGCTTCTCCTCAAAACCCACCTCTCCATGACATTTGACCATTTGTTTTAAATGAGTCATAAATAAAATGTATTATTATTATTAATAGTAGTAGTAGTAGTAGTAGTGTTATGTTTAATTGGCATTGCTGGCTGTGTGGTCATTGGGGATGAGCTGACTGCTTGTCAGCTGTGCAGAGCACATGAGTGATGGCAGAACAGGTGTATCTATAAGAGAGAACGTACAGGTGATATACAATGATCAGTCAACAGCAATGCTTACATTGAATCTGGCTCAGACAATGCAATTGTTTTTTTATCTTCATGGTAGTTTCCTGTAAACTCTTTCCTCCGCTTTCTACCCAAAAGTAAAACACACTACAGTACATCTACTACACATACACGCACACACACAAGCTTCCCCAAGCTGTTGCATGTCATTTGGCTAGCCCGGCTTTGTGATGTAGCTTGGCTTGGGACATTAATCATTGATGACTCGAGACAGCATGGCTCCCCTTCCCGCTGTGTGTATGTGTGTTTGTGTGTGTGCTTGTGTGTTTCTGCACAGGCCCTGTCCTACAGTGTCTCGGGGGAAATCGGAGTCTTCATATCAGCACTCCCCTCTCCTATCACCATAACCCCCCAACCCACACACACACACACACACATGAAGGAGTGACAGTGATAACTATCTGTGCATAGAATAACAAGCTCATGTGGTTTCCACCTGTACATGAATTTGTAAGCTGATGTAGCAACCTTAGGAGTCTCTCTCTGTGTGTGTGTGTGTGTGTGTGTTTTGATTGTTACATACATTATGCTGGTTTACAATGCTTCTGTAAAGGAAGGGACAGCCATATAATATGAATAATCATGTTCTAAAATAATAGTGCAAAGTGTTTTGTTGTTTGTTGTGGATATATAAGGTGACTTACAGGGACAAGAGTACAACTACAGGTAGCATATAGGTCCCGAAGCTGCATACTCAACTGTGCTTCAAACTTAACTCAAAATCGCTCAACAATAGCTCAGGTTTCACTCAACGCCTTTTACTTTATTAGACTTTTTATGAACTTTTGAATAATCCAATGCACTATGTTTTTAAATATTTATGATATGGGACCTTTTAAAAACATCAATGTCCTCAAACCGGCTGCAGTCAAAACCAATTACCACGATCCCTTTCATTGCAGGCTTGTGTGAACTATTGTATGAGTATTAACTTATCTCAGGTTAAATATGACATATTAATCTATACATTATTTATTCTCCTGCATGGCATTTCTCCATACTCCTCCTTATCATATTATTGATTGTTTATCATACTGAACATTTGACATCTGATAAATCAAATGTCTTCAGGCCGTTAATAGCAATATACAGAATACAGTGGTATTATTTTGTACCACAGCAAATATAACTAGTGTTCACACTAGTAAAGCCAATAGCAATGCTGAACTATAATGCTGTTCCTGTACATGCATTTGCTAGATTCATACACATTTGAAGACTAAATAAAGATAAAAATTTAAAAGGTCACCAGCCAAATATAAGGAGTTATGCGTTTGTGAAAATAATATATAATTCATAAAAACAGCTATAGGCAGAAGCTTGATATAGAGGGCTATCTACCGTGGCTCGTCAAAGCCTTTACAAAGACGTACAGTATTTACTGTAATTCATAGTATTATTGGTACATATTAAAAACATCTTATTGCTGCTCCACAAATAATATTGCATTGATAAAGTTGATTACAAACATAAAATAATTCTTGATTTTTACAATTTGTACAATAACAGTTTCACCAAAGGGGAACCAGGAAGCAACCAAAATAGTTGTTTTCTTCTTTTTTTCAAATACACCACCATCACCTCAGCATAGCATTAAACCAGTAAAACAAGATTTCTTATGCAAGCTCACAATGCACATTGAAGCTGCTGGATCACATGTATTCACACTTTGGGTGCTGAGCCTATGCTTGGCCTTCAATGAGCACTTTCTCTGTCCGGCACTGAACGTGTGCGAGAGGGAATGTTGGAGTGCATGCAATCACAGAGGAGCCGGGAGCCCCGTCGTCGCAGTGCCTTTGTGGCTGACAGAGAGCCAGCCGGGAACAGCCTGCACTGACACCTCAGAGCGACAGAGTGAGAGAGAAAGAGGGGAGAGGAGGAGAGGTTGTGCATCTGAGAACAGTGCAGAGGAGAGGGGGAGAGAGAGAGAGAGGGGGCCATCTAAAAGTATGTCTTCTTTCTGGAGGAAGCTGACGTCTACATCTTAAAATCTCAACGTCTCTTTGTCACCTCTACCCACCCCTCAGATGGCTTCCTGCAATTCTCTGGCTCCAGTACTACCAATCCACTGTCTGTGTGTCTGACTGAAGTGTTGGCTGAACATGCACACCTACACAGAATCCTTGTACAACACAGCCAGTAATGTTTGATTGTCATGTTTATGTACTCTATATGGACTACTGCTACAACTACTACTACTGCTAAGGTCCATGCCCTTCAGTTTTCAATCGTGTTACAGTATGCAATGTGGTAATCTGTAAAATTGACTAAATGCAGAGATTATGATTATACAGAATTTATAAATAAATGAATTATCTAGCAATCTGAGAGGTTGACAAAAAGCTTAATAGGTCTATACCATTATTTTAGCAAAGCAATATTTCTGATGACCTCACTATTACACACATTATAACAAAGAACTAATTGAAGAAATGTTTTCTGTCTCTGCCTACATCCAACAGAATACTGAATGTTATGTTTTTCATCTAGAGCCGGCGTCATTGAGACCTATTTTTCCCCATCAGAGAACAAGCTACAACCTGCAAGCCATTTTCTTTTCACCACAGAACGCAGTGTCGTTGAAAACATGACTCAAGCTAGTGTTATTTTAAAGAAACCAGACATGACAGAGTAAAGCACGCTTTACTTGACAGGCTAATGCTCCGCCAGAAAGCCCTGCTTTGTTACAAACCACTGAGCTTCACTGCCATTGTGCTATACCAGGCTGCGTGTGTTGGACTGCCTGCAAAATGACACATGTATTGAGATGTAATGGGCCTATCAGTGAGGGGAAAACTAGCTTGTTTTATGAGGCAATTGGAGGGGTGATGGCTGTGGTCCATTAGAGGCTGACACTGGTGTTAAAGGTTGTAGTGCCTAACAGAGACAAGATGTCGACTAAATATAATGTAAATCATTGTATGTATTTAAAAAGATAAAGTAAAAGACCCCCAGACGAACACATCAAAAGCTGTAAGAACATCACATATAGTCTTGTTGTTTGGAATATAATTCGATTCTAAGCAATAAGGCTCACAAATGTTCCACAAAAATGTCTTATTATATTAAAATCCAGTCCGTGCATTTCCTGCACTCTACTTTATTCACTGTGGCAACATATGGGACTAGTCTGTACTGTACAGTATTAACAGATATTTCTTTGAAACCTTTTCTTCCATATGTAATTATTGTGCATAAGTGGTACTGTAAATACACAAAGATCTATGATCTGATGATTTGTGTTCACCTAGCTTCTACCACCCATCATCATCATTGCTATGGTAACAGCTCAATTTTCTGGGGACCAATCAGAAAACCTGTATTTCAATAAAGCCAAATGATTTCTTTTGCATGAGTGGAATGACCTTTCACAACTACTGCCAGAAGAACATATGAAATATTTTCCTATTTTCCTTTATATTTTTATTTTCACAGGTTACTGTACAATATCACATTGCTTTAGTTACAACAAACTTAGTGTAACTTCCATGCAAGGCCTAATGTAGGCTATAGGCAACTTTTCAAAGGTTTACAAACTGCTTCAACGATTATGAACAGGAAAGCATAACATTTTAGAAAAATGTACACTGAAAAATATCTCTGATAATGACAGAGTTGATAATAGTAACATTTGCTCTAATGACCATCACCATTATAAGTCACAAAGGCCATGGAAGTTTTACATTTCTTTAATGTGACTCCTGTTGCCCAGTTCTAATTAGTGACAAATTAACCATATGTGACTTTGCCATAGACAAACAAAGAAGATGCTTGGCGTTGATTTGTTTGCTTAGCAAGCTGTCACCAGCCACACTGCCTGGGGTTTAACACACATTAAAAGAGTACACACTTGTGTTGTTACAAAAGTGCCTTGTTTTCTGCGCTATTTGCAGCAGCTAGCTTATTAACACGTAGCGGCTAATGAAAGCTTGGGGCTAATTGGCACTACAAAAGGAAGGCTCTCGTCTGAAGACACCTACATGAAGAGAGTTTAAAGCCATTAATGTTAAGGCAGTGGGGTCAGTGGCTGCGAAAGGCAAATCACAAGGCAACAAGGCAAAATATATGTGACAACGCACACAGTTACACACCACACAAACAGACACACACCTGCAAATGTTATTATGCAAAGCCCCCAACACACACACACACACACACACACATAGAAAGAGAAAGGGACAGATGTGTGTCAAATTACAGAGACAGGTCCTGAGGGGAAAGTGACCATATTACAAGTCCAAAGAGAATGAAAGAACGCCACATTAATGCATCTTTCATGAGCTTGGCTCCTCACAGACCCCCACAGCCCCTCGCATCTCTCAGCAGCCTGCCAGGCTGGCTAGCGAGCAGGCCGGCCAGCTCCCTGGGGATTGATGGCTTTCCCTTTGCTCTGTGCCTCACGTGGCACATCTGGGGACTAGAGTCCAGTTTGGCTATCAGATTAGACTCGCTGTGTAATTCTATACACACACCGCATTCCGGGACGAAGCATACACTGGTGTTAACAAGTCTGCGTGCATGTGTCCGTGTGTGTGTGTGTGTGTGTGTGTGCGTGCGTGTGTGAGTGTGTGTGTATGTGCGTGTGCGTGTGTGTGTGTGTGTGTGGATGTGGCGGTGTACAGCATTTGTGTTGGGCCAAGACAGAAAATGTGCTATTCATTTTAATCATGTCAGGGTGAGAGATTTGTTAATCCCTATTCTGATATATGGAAGACAGCTAAGCTACTGTATTAGCAGCTCAGCTACAGTACACATCTCAAATTATTCTGAAAAAAAGGCTTACTCTATAGTAAAACTGCTGCCTGGTCTATTCACTTTCTATACAATTACACAAATAATTTGGATACAATTTCAACTAAACCGATGTGCCACAACTGCATTGTTGCAGGTATAGTTTGTGCTTGCACCCTGTACAGTAGAGTAAGTCATTACTGAGAACAGTAAACTAGTGGAATGTGAGGAGATATTTGGTGAATTTGACAAAAAAACAACTGTATTAGCTTACACTTGCTAACTATACCTTTACCAATACATCAAAACGGTGAAACAGATTGCAGTGATATTAAACATGTCTGTCTGTTTATATGGTGTATTTGTTGACTTGGCATGGAAATTGAATGGTTCAGTAGAATCTCTAATCTGCCTCAAAGGTCTTCATTAGCTACAGTGACACTGTTGTGTAGGCGTGCTGAGGGTAATTCAACGTGTAAATGGACTAGGTTTTATTGAGATCAAAATCCTCCCTTTGTTCCCTTAACAAACCTCTTGTCCTGTGCACATCACACACTGTAGTACCATAATAGGCACCATGCATTTGTTGAACAAATATGAGAACACAAACCTGTCCCGGGATATTTTACATTGAATGAATCTTTTAATTTTAGAATAAAACTTAAAATGCACTTTACTTTAAATTCTCCAAAACTATTTGAATTAATTGTTTAACACAAACTACACCCGTATAGATTTTGACACATTCACATACATTAGAACTTTTCTTCAGAGAAAACATTTAAGTAAATAACCGATGGATACAAAAGTGAAAAAGGGGTTAATTAATGACCAACTAGCGTGATTAGTTATTATTTGCGTGACAAAGTTATAGCTTTAACAAAGGTTGAAAATTGCTTTAGCTTTCTTCACAAATGGCGGCGGCATATAAGATTGAGCATTGGATGTTGAAGTTAAGCCTGGGGTGGATTTGAGCCCTCAGTGAAATTATATGTCGGGGGGGACACAGGTGGAATAAAATTGCCTGAGGCAATGCAAGCCTCGTCTGAACAGAGAAGACAGATAGTGCCAACTAGCTAGCCAGAACAATTACACTGACTCCATTAGCACCGCCACCACTCCAAACCACCGTCATCTTCACGTGGCTTCTTGACAAACAGCACAACAATACAATTAGGTCACTTTAGCATCCCCTTTTACCCAGAACAACAAAAGTAGGGCCTACAATCACATGAATGAAGGGGCAAAGGAGGGAAAACAGATATTCAAACATAAACATCACCCCACACATACGGTATACCATAAACAAAGCACTCAAAACACACAAAAACCCACACATACGGTATACCATAAACAAAGCACTCAAAACACACAAAAACCCACACATACGGTATACCATAAACAAAG
>JAODLL010027330.1:0-19126 GCA_026546735.1 Forbesichthys agassizii | reverse complement strand
GGGTCAAAGTGTTGATGCAGTAGCACTGCGTGCGTGCGTGCGTGCGTACGTGCGTACGTGCGTACGTGCATACGTGCGTGTGTGCATGCGTCTGAGGTCTGTGTATAATCCATCCTCCTTGCAGTTAATGGTCTTGATCAATCACGTAATTGGCCACACCGGCGCCCTATCTCTGCCTGGGAAAAAAGATGGTACAGACTAGCCATGTAGCAATTGTTATTTTGTGTTTGCTAAGAACATTTGCCTGGAAGAAAAAAGGATAAAAAGAAGGTCTTTGCTCTTGGAAAAATCAACTTCTGTCACCACAAGTCACGAGACATTTACAGACTAATGGGCTGAGAGACACCATATTGTGTTACATACTTCTTTTGTTTTACCTGAAAGAAAAAGAAATATTCCTGCTGGAATATTTATTTACATACATACACTGTGGTGACCTTTACTCATACACGCAAATGCACACTTAATATTAAGCACATTCTCTTTTTTCCTCATCTAGAACACACACACACACAAAGAGAGCACGTATGTGTCATTATTTAGTTCTACACATTTTTGGTAATAAGCAACCTAAACCTTGGCCCTGCCATCTTAATCTGTGCCACGTCTCTAAAACCAAATTTTTGTCACCACCTTCACAACCAAAGACGATTCATCTATGTTTGGTTTACGCTCTTAATTTCCAACATGCATTGGTCTGTGCCTCTTTCCATGTGAATTCAGTTCATCTAAGACAATCTCTGGCTGAGTTTACAGTCTGACAAATTGGCTTAGGATAACCATAACTATCCAGTCAATCAATGTTGTTTTAGAACCTCCAGTACAAACTTTCATTGTGAACAAATATAAAATGTGGTATAAATGTACTGTCTTTATATTGTTTTTGGTTGTTTTTACTTTATTAATGTCTTGGAGAGGTACATGTATCTGAGTTTATATCCGTGCCTAGTTTTGGAGATGATATACACAGTATTCATATTTAAAGTTGTTATTACCACATTATTTTATCATGAGATATGGTTGTTCTCCCACAGTGTTTAATTAGATTCTGTATATTACATGTTGTACGTGCCACACCCATGTGATGGAACCTTTTGTAATCTAGAGGCCACCTCAACCAGACTGTGAAGCTAAAATGAGTAGGCCCAATATATACAATATTTCAGCATGTTCACAAACATGACCGTGTAGGTTTGGGTTTCTGGACTAAACAGGATTCAACCTAGCCTGGTCCAGCGGTGTGAAAAAAACCTCTAGTGTGGTACCACAGCGGAATTGGTTCTAATTATGTTAACTGCAATACAGCCTCTGTGACCGCAGAGCCAACAGTTTACAGGGCCCTCGTTATACACTTAGCTTATACTGTAAACCAGGCCCCAAAAAGCCAATGGGATTCAGATCCAAAACCACACAACTTCCTAGTATGTTTAAAAAGCACTCTGATCCCTTTTTTTTTTGTCCGCCGTCATCAACGTCAAATACCAGCCTCCCATTTGATCTGTTTGCCCGCTGGCACACAGTCCCAATCACTGTGTTTTGACTGGGCACGCTCTACATTTGCATTTGTTTTGATTGGTTTTGTCTTTCCATTTAATCAAATGGCAGAATTTAGGCTAACATCCTTTTCCATCATTCTACAGTAGTCTTAGTGCCATTAGCTCCTTTGATGCATGTGAGAGAGTGTACTGCAGATCACCAGGTCCAGTCATAACATCAGTTAGCTTGTGATGATGCATGTTAAATGCATGGTAAACAGCACTACTGAAAGTTTTTTGCTAACTCAGGTCGCGCTGTTATAATGATGCTGTGTTTTCAGCCTCTTGATATGCCGCACCTGACAAGTAATGTAGATGGATTGCCCTGGCATAATTGGAAAAACGGTGGCCCAGTGGCTAGCACTGTGGCCTCACAGCAAGAAGGTACCAGGTCCAAACCCCGGCCATCCCGGCCTTTCTACGTGAAGTGTGCGTGTTCTCCCCGTGTCTGCATGGAGCGGCTGCTCCCTCGAGGGATGGGTTTAAAGCAGAGGATGTGACAATGAAAGCACCTTTACTATCAACTAATGCAGAAACAAGCATTTTATCCTGCTGAGCTGCATTGCTCACTCCTTACTGCTATGTTGATGACACCCAACATCTAGCTCTCCCCTTCCCTCCATCTGACACTCAGACCTCTGACATGTCTCACTGAGCAGTGTTAAGATGTCTACACATCACTTCTAACTCAGCTTTGACAAACAGAGCTCCTGGATACTCTGCCTTCCCGTGATAGACTGCCTTCAAGTGGACCTGTCCATTACACAGGAGAACTACGCAGTATCCTCCTCCCTTACTGTGAGGAATCTCTGAGTCATCCTGGACAGCTGTCATGCGCATTAAACAGCACAGTACATGCCTGCAGATTCTCCCAACCACCTCAGAAGAATAAGGCCGTTCTTCACAAGAGAAGTGGCACAACGCGTGATTCAAGCGGTTTGATTTTCTGACTAGACCACTGCCCTCCGCTACCAGAACTCTTGCAGCATGTCCAACATGCCACAGCACATCTGGTATCCAACCAAACGAAGTTCTCCCATGCAATCCCCCTCTTCCGACAAAATCAGTGGCTCCCTGTGGCGGCCCACATCTGATTCAAAACACTGGTGTGGGCCAGTGAAGAGAACTGCCCTGCTCAACCTCCAAGCAATGGTGCAATTCCAGGCCCCAACCAAAACACTTTATTCTAATACCTCGGCGGAGGACGCAAGAATTGCCCAGCCCAGTCTTGACACCCAGGAGAGTATATTCCATTCTGGTCCATACAGTAGTTCCTCCCACCAAGGCAAACCAACTGAAGTGACAGTGAACAGATAACAATATCTTTTTAAATGTGGGAAAACATTTGATAGGTGCCCGCACCTCTTATGATTATAGTGTATGTATTAGGTTGATACACTCTAAAATCAATAATTCATTAGGAGATATGTTACAACATCCATCCGTCATTAAACTTAGTTTCTCCCAACTGGGTATCCCAACAAATCTGCACAAAACGCCTGCTGTTGCATTCAGAACTATGGTGGACACCAAGATCACTGGGCAGCCCCTGGGCAGGCCCTATGAAAATGGAAGCCCTACCCTGGCAGTGTTAATAGGCTACAAAATCATACGTGAACCAGTAACACCAGATTTACCCCCAAATCTGCGCTGCGAAAACAAGTCCATGCATTATAACTCTAAACTTCTGTGTGCGTAGAGTGACGTAAACAAGCTAATCTAACATGAGCACCGAAAGGGAACGGACTTCACTTGTTTTTTTCATAGCCGTCTGGCATTTGGGGTTGACCCAGTGTAGGGTGACTGCTACCTTTAAGTGTGGCGTGAAAGGACATGAATACACCTTTAGTGGGTCACCTTGTTTCCTTGAGCACCACAATTAAAATCAGTGGCATCGGGTTTGCCTTCAGAGAGCCTATATCTGGCATTGCATTAGGAGAATTAGGGAGTATTTGAGAACAGCTCAGGGTAATCCAAGAGCGGTGGGCATACTGAAAACTTTAACCCGGCCTGCAGCTTAGCCCTACGCAGCCCATTTCTGCAGATGATCACTGTCTATTGGCTGCACACCACTGCACTAAGTGCCACAGAGGGAGAGAGACCCACTGAGCCAAGTCCACGGGCCCACTGGCAAAAGGCGCTGGCAGCAGAAAGTCCCAGCTTCATAGTTTAACCAGCCAACAGTGGATGATTGGCCTGGCAAAAAAAGAGCCACTCTGCCTAGCAAAACACATGGCAGTGCTTACATGCTTAACCCTTACACAGGCCCTGCAGCAACACACAGGAGTAAGGTTGAATATGTCGTCTCCTTGTGACATACATCAGTAGAGCTCAATAGGAGGGACCTTGGGAGGTTGCAAAATGCTTTTTAGGTACCAATTATTATTTATATTCCACATCTGAAAGGGTTTGGTTATTGCATTTAATCCTTTTCCCTTTAATAACATTAAACATTTAAAACATGTTTGATGTGTTATTGCATTTAGGCCGCAGATATAAACAATGCAGGTTTAAATCCTTGACTTGCTCAGGCATTCTCTCTGAACGCTTTCAACTTTCAGACATGCTTTCGGGCAAGGCATTGTAAAAAAAACAAAAACAACCTATTTCCTGATAAGGACCTGTGATTTTACCAAACCATTCCTGAATGAGTGTTTTTTGTCCAATCACAGCAGGCCAGAAGTATAGAAAAGTTTAATTGGTGTGCAAATAAAGCTAATTAGGTTAACATAAAACGTGTTTGTGCACCCAACAGTAAGCTGAGGCTTATTGTGAGGTTAAGAGTGTGGAATGAGAGAACGCAGGCTGACTGGTGTGTGTTCACTGAGGCACGATATTAAATGCGGAGGCAACCGACGAACTGAGGGAAACCAGAACACTATAAAGCTATTAAACAACAGCAATTAACGGATTCTATGAATTTCTCAAACCACATCATGAAGATGTTGTTGACATTGTTTAGCTGCACACTTAATTGGCGTACCCTTACGTTAGCTGGAGAGGTGTGTGGAACTATTATGTCTTATTTAAATGCACATCATATAACATTAAAGATTGTACAGTGCAAACATTAAACAATGGCTTCAGTCTTGACGTGAGTCTCGTTATTAGAATGCCTTGCAATAAATCCACGTGATGAATTCACTGTGACTGAAGGCCAGTAGCAGAAACATCCCAAAACACGTGCTATAGCCTAATGGCAACACACATGCAGGTTGGTATGCTAACCTACTGTATCATACGTCAGATGATTTCACTAATACACGTTTAACCATAGAACAAAAACTGAAATGAAAACAATATACTTCCAATGACACAAGAGCATCTTTCAGCAAATCACTGATTGTTCTTTAACCTACAGTCACAACGGAGCAGATCACACCAGATAATATACAGGGAGATAGACAGATTCAAAGGAATAACACATTAACATAGTTATGTGGAGGCAGGAAGAGGAAAAAGAGGAGGCGTCAAAGAGTTGAGTTGCCTGTTCTGCCTGTTCGGACCGCTGTGTTTGATGGAGGGATCAGATTGCAGAGCCAAGCATCGTCAGCCAAAAAGTCTTTGGAGCACCAAGGCCAGCATTATGCCAGGGCTGTGTCAATAAGCTGAGGCAATGGACATCTACCATCACAGCCCAATGCCTGGTTACCTATCACACACACTCGTCCGTCCCCCCACCCACCCCACACACACACACACACACACAGGCCATGAGGCTGTTAAGTGCAGTTAAGCCAAAGCATAGCAGTTGATAAAGCTGTGCTTGGGCTTAAACCCCAAAGAGGAATTATTTACTGTCTTGATAGTCAGGGGTAAGTGTCTGATAAGTGAGAGAGAGAGAGAGAGAGAGAGAGAGAGAGAGAGAGAGAGAGAGAGAGAGAGAGATTGCTATCTCGCTCCTTCTCCCTGTAGAAACCCCAGCTGCTGGCGCAGAGGAACCAAACTTTGCTGAATGAAAGCCAAGCTAGCATTAAAGCTGTACAAGTCAAGCATGCTCGGTAATAGCATCTATTTGCATCCATGCATCATGGCAGAATCAGCATCAGCACTGTGAAAAGGCCATGTTCCCCGTGGGGATCAACGTTTGTGGAGCAAAGCTGCTGTAATGAAGCACTTGATGTGATCCTGGCGCAGGTAGATCACTAGGAAAGATTGGAAAATGAGAGCCAGCCCATCTTTTAAACACAAAGCACGATGCATTCAAGACTCTATATGCGATATAGATGTCTTATATGGGACTTTAATGTCTTTAAAAATGTAAGAAATTATTAAAATGTTTTAAATGTCCATTATACTCAGCCCAAATAACTGGTAAACTACTATATGGTCACAAACTAGTTGCACAATAAATCATTAAGCTATTCGAACATATTATGCAATAACTACACACAAGCATTACAATACGCACTCATATCCCAGACATAGTTTTGTATTACATGAGTTCAAGAGGCTCTCTTTGGATTTATTAGAATTCCGTCACACCCTATGTCCGAGGTGAACCAAAGAACCAAGGAGAATCATTCTGGCTTGAGACACATTCTCTTTCTTTATGCATCTTCATGTCATTCTATTTTAGGATATATTCTTTCACATTTCAAGCATTTATCTTGTTTTCTCCATTTCCATCATGTGTTAACTGTAACGTAATCACATTGAGAGAACACACTGACATGGTAACAAGCTGGACCTATACAGCGTAATTCATCCCTCCCTAGACATCTGGATCAGGCTTGCAGATGGGCTGGCAACAGGGGACAGAATCCTGGACCTGGGCCTGAGCTACGGTCCTCCCAGACACCTCAGGATGTGGATTGCAGGCCCGGGCTTTTCTGGCCCGGTCCCGTCCCACTGGAGCAGTATTATCGACACTATCTGAAGACACAGCATACGGGCCAAAACAGCCTGCGCTGGAAGACAAGGATGCACGCAGCCCATTTACAAGGGAATGGGTGAAAGATAGGATGATATAGAGTCAAAGCAGAGAGAGCATGGAGATGCGTGAGGTTTCTATGTATTAGAGACACACTTATATGCACAAAACCTCCGTTCTACTTGCAGACAGAAGGGTTAGACCACAGTCAAACCTCAAGCTCAATGCCTCAGCCACAAAGACTCTGTACCATCAAGGGAGGACTCCCTATGGCCCTATGTCTTGTGAGTTCAGAGCTATATGCACCTTACTTCAAGGAGCAGGATACTGATTTATGAAGGCACAAGACAATAGGGCTGGGAATAGACATCACGGTTTTATATGCCTCACAATACATGGGTCACGATATGATTGGATCGCGATGCACTGTGAAACGATACATGCAATGGCTTCCCTGGCTCCGCCTTAAGGCCACAGAGGACCTTTTTTTCCTCAGCTGAAAATGCCGGTCGCTCTGCTGAAGAAGACTAATTAGCAGCGCTAGGAATCGCTTTTGGAAGTGTGCCATTTTTTCATCTGAGACGAGCTTAGTTGTTATGATACCGAATATTTGTGTGAATTCATATGTTGCAAATAGACAGGCTAGTTTGTGTTATCAACATATTATTTCATTTTTATTATTCTACACATTATTTTCGTGTTAGTATTGTTTTGGTAGTCCGGGGATATCAACTGACAGCTATCTCCATAGTTGTTGTCTTTGTGTGCAAGTAGAATGTGATGGTTGCTCGTAGTATTTGTCCCGCCCCTTCTCCGCTGCGATTTGACAGCCAGGGAAACAGTGACAGTGATGGGTGCAGTTTTTCGCCGAAAGTTACAATTTTTTCAACTTGAAAAAGTGCTCAGCGCCTGGCGTGATATAAACTCTCAGCGATTGAAATTAGATACAAGTATTGTGAAAAAATATACTGCAATACTCTTAGCACGGCCCTACAATGAATCACAAAATACACAAACACGGAGTCTGACTCATCCCCCACGGACTGTGGATCGCTTCAAGGGAGGGAATTAGTGACCAGCACGAAAAACAGAGGCCCCGGTATAGTAGCTGAGCATAAATAAGTGTCATTACAAATATACTGTATACAGTAGGTAACATTGGCTTCATTTAGGTGAATGGCTTTCACACATACAGTACCTAATACCCTGAGCCCTTAGTCCTGCTCCCTGCCCCAGATCCTGAGATTCAGAGCCTGGCATAGACCAAGCCTGGGGTGGGCCACTGGCCACCGACATCTGGTTACAATCAGGGGTGTTTGTCGTCGGGAATTGAATCAAATTAAGAAGTTTAATATTTAATGCGACACCAGATGAATGCAGAGAGGGGAAAGAGGCCTTGCGGTAAGCGCTAATATCCCTTTCTGAAGAGCCACACCACATTCCTGCAGGCAGGGCCGCTGGAAATATGTGCACACAAACACACACGTGCACACACTATAACGGACACACACTAAATGCACACAAACAGACAAGTGGCTACACACACACAAATGCTAGCATGCACTAGCACTAGCGCCAGTGAACGTTTGTGCAGCTTATTGACAACTGTTGCAGCTCAATTGGTCAGGAAAGAACTACAGTGAATGTAGTTCACAAAGCAATATTAGCATAACTGATCGATGAAAGCTAATGTAAGCTCAGGTTTTGTATCGCTAATCACCCCCAGAAACATCTGTATTTGTTGATTTTATTGGTGATCATTGGAAAAGTAGGATGCGTAATTAAATCAAAAAGTGAGAGTCTCATACTTTAATATGTACCATGACATTCCTGAGCTCAAAATGATTACCACTTAGTTAACTGGGGAGTAAATGTGTAGTTATGGATGCGCTATAACACAGTGAAAGTGAAATATGCTAACATTGAACAGTATGTGATAATTACAATGTCTCGTGTTTTGCCATAGAAAACACTTCCATGTACAATTCTGCATCCTTATTGTTAACATAGAACGCACGTCAATGGATCTGTGTCATTATAAATGAGTTTGGTGCGTATTAGTTGCAGATTAAACACGGACATGGGTTGTCATAACACAGCATAAAGATGGGTGGTGCGCAATGCACAATGCTAGTTCATGTAGCTCAGCGTATTCAATGTTTGCACACACACACGCACACAGTGAAAATCGGATCCAGTGTTGCCTAATATCACTGGCAAAGACAAATTAGCACATTTTGTGCTAACCCTTCATGGATGCAGCACACACATTGCACATATGCAATACAGACATATAACTTCACACACACACCTTATATCGGCAGTGTAACACAAGCGATCACTGAGGAGTCTACATAGCTTGGCGTTGAAATATAGACGGCTGTTCTCCAGGGGAAACTTCCAGAGAAAAGTGATTTCCATCAGGGAACAGTTCAGTGGGTCTGTGCTCCTCTTTGATCCCCTGGCGGTAACAATATTCATCTGACATTTCACAGGGGGAAACCTAAGCCCACCTAACCCTGCCAGGGATACCTTGTTTAGGGGCTGGCATACACGTTTTATTCAATGTAAACCAAACACAGACGGCCTGTACGTGAGTGGAAAAACACATCCAGGCAGGATTGTGTCCAAGTCGCACACTTTAGATGAGCCACCGTTTATGTAGACGTTAGCGGTGCTGCATGTACATTATGCTGCGCTGCAGCTATTTTACATTCGACTGTTATGAGGCATAACACCAGCATGCCCTGTTACCAGTGTTTACAGCTGGGAAATCACTCTTGCCTGTCAGATTTGCAGTTGTGAGTTTGTGGAAATGCAGGAGGCAAATGAAGAAAGATGCACACAAAGATACTGTGCATGCAGGCTTCAGATTATAGCGTGAAGCACTTTCATTCACAGGTGAAGTCAGGTCAGCTTTACAAAGAGCACATTTAAAAACAACCTGAGGTTCACCAAACCAATGTACAGATTTAAAGCAAGACATAGAAGACAAGACAACTCAAAAAACATGACATGCCCCACCAACCCCTGAGTGGCTTGTACTGCCCTCTACCCTCTCACTCTTTACCTGTGTGCATCTGTGGCTCAAAACAACCTTGAGCTGGGGCAGTGGTGGCTTTCACAAGATAAGTACAGTATGTCAGAGGTCTTCAACGTCTTTCGGGTCAAGGACCCCAAGGCTGATAGAAACACAGCACATATAACATATGGTATAACATTTTAGTTGCCGGGCCAACAATAATATATACTGTTGGGTGGCCTATAGTGCAATGTATAAAAGTAGGCCACTAACTAATCCATTAAAATAATTATTGACAGATTTATATATTTATGGCATAGGTTGTATTTATGGTAATGTATATTTTGGGATCAAATCATTTGGAGGAACCCTTGCAGTACCTCTGAGGACCCCCTAGGGGTCCCGAACCCCTTGTTGAAGACATATGCAGTATGTGACTGCTGTTAGCTATACAGTTGGCTGGCTTTAACCTTTACACTGTATTGATTCTGCTGGCTCATGTCTTCCATGGAAGGCCTTGCATTCGCTCAATGCTCCACCATGCAATAGTCACTGTGACTGCAACACGGTCTTAGGCCTCTAGCTACTAGTCCTGCTACTTACGTTGGCACTGTGGGGAATGGACTGGTAGAATATGGTTGGACGGTTTTATTAAAGAAAATAATGCACTCCAATAATGGAAAAGGTAAAACGTGAATGTAGAAAAGGACAACACCTGCGTGTGTGCGTGTGCGTGTGCGTGTGCGTGTGTGTGTGTGTGTGTGTGTGCGTTTGTGCGCACGCATGTGTGTGCATATTTGTCATGTGTGTGTTTGGGGATAGATTGTGGTGCTTAAAAATGCACATGTAACTTAATTGGAGTGTTTGCGTATGTCGGTTTGTGTGTGCGTGTGTGTGTGTGTGTGTGAGTGTGCGTGCGTGTGTGTGTCAGAGCTTCCCATTTCTCGTTTCCCGTTTGCGACCTCTATATGTGTGTGTGCATGTGCGTGTGTGTGTGTGTGTGTGTGTGTGCGGAGGCGTACACAGTGTGCCTGCCAGTCTGGGGTTCTCCTGGCTATGGTGCCTTCCCACTGCTGCATCAGAGGTGACGAAGTGTGAGTGTGTGTACACACACACACACACACAGAGAGGGTTTTCCTGCAGCGAGTGCCAAGGCTGAGGGAGGAAAGACCAGTGTTCGGCACATGGGGAAAAAAGCTGCTCTAACATAAAGAGGGCTTTTTCCATTGGCTGCTGCCCACAGCCAGAGAATACGCAGATGTGACAGGTGACCGGGCCCTACAGGTCTACTGCCTACGCACGCACGCACGCACGCACACACATATACATGTTTATGATTCCATCACTAAATAGCTCCAGCACCATTGACCTCCATCAGGGGCTGGATATCGAAAGGTATGGAGCCTATCAAAGAGAAGGTAAGAGCCCTGGCATCCTGGTTACCACGACAACCTCCTCCTCAACAAGCAAGACCCATTTCCCAGACACATTGGAAGAGTCTAGCAGCGATGTACCGAAATGTCAATTAATTCAGCAAATTGTAGCAATGAATGGAAGAAATAACTGACACAAAGCGTGTGGGCAGAGATAAACTCAGCTCAACTTTTAGAGTTTCTTCTTACAAGAAGTCAGATTGAGATTACCAAAGAAAATCTCACCAAAAGGTGAACACAGTTGAATAAGAAAAACTCTAAACATTACTTCTTACAAGCCACTGGGCTATATACTCTAATATAAACACAACTAGGCAAACAAACAGGCATGTCATATCACAGGTCACATCATAGAACAGTCCAACAGAAAATGAGTGCAAACAGAAGGTTTTTCAAAGAGGCCAAACAAAGAGTCAATGAGCACCAGGAGTGAAGGAGGAGGGGCCAGGAATGTCTCTCAGCTGCGGGGAGGGGGAGTGGCCACAGGGAGTATGTGCGAGCACACACACAGTGCCAGGGCAGAACCCTGACACAGATAAAAACTGTAAATACATCATGTGTCACATGTCACCTTACTCACTTCAAACTTTCACAGTCACTTTACTGTTTTATTTTAATTTTGTCCATCTATCCATCCATCTATCATTAACTGATTATCTGTTGTCCTGGTCGCGGGGGTAGCAGCTCAAGCAGAGGACCCCAAGCCTCTTTAACCAGCTCTGACTGAGTTGTCTTAAGGCATTCCAAGGCCAATGTTTAAATATAATCTCTCCACCTAGTCCTGGGTCTTCCCCGAGGCCTCCTCCCAGCTGGACCTGCCTGGAACACCTCCCAGGGGAGGCGCCCAGGGTACATCCTTACCAGATGCCCAAACCACCTCAACTGGCTCCTTTTCATGCAAAGGAGCAGCGGCTCTACTTACAAATTACTTCTCACCTTATCTTTAAGGGAGAAGCCAGCTAACCCTATTTTGGCTGCTTGTACCCGCAATCTAATTATTTTGGTCAGGACCCAACCATAGGTGACCATATGTGAGGGTAGGAATGATAATTGACAATTAGATCAAGAGCTTTGCCTTACAGCTCAGCTCAGCTTATGTCACAACGGTGTGGTAAAGTGAATGCAGTATTTTGATGGTTCCCCGCTTCCCCCTCCTGAGGTGGTGAACGGTTTTCAAGAAACATTTTGGTGCCAAATGAAAGTATTTCTCCATGGCTTCTCCAAACCTCTCCCACACCCACTGCTATGCTTCTTTTGCGGCAGATGCTGCAGCTTAGGGACCATCGGTACAATGCAATCTTCTTTGGACTCTTCTGGGACAACATATCCCAAAAGTCTTCCAATCGGACGACTTACCTGACCACCGGTGTCCACCACGGTGTTCAAGGGTTACTGCCCCTTGAGGAAGCTCACCTCAGACCCCGCAGCTTCACTAATGGAAGATTTGATCATTGCCCACTCAGGTTCAATGTCCCCAACCTCCATAGGGATGGCAGAGAAGCTCCACCAAAGGTTTGAGTTGAAGATCTCTCAAACCAAGACCTCTTGCAAACGTTACCAGTTCACCCGCACTACTCATTTGTGCTTACCGGGTCTGTCCAGAGTCTTCCCCAGCCGTCTGACCCAACTCACCACCAGATGATGATCAGTTGACAGCTCCGCCTTTCTCTTTACCTGAGTGTCTAAAACATTATTTCTATTTTAGATGTAATATAGTCTATGATAATTGTACTATTTACTATTTTACAACCATATTGTTTGTTGGTTGTATTATATCCACAAAAAGTGTTCACAAAACCAACTGTTTCATTGCCTTTCATTGCTGCTACTCTGTCTGTGTATTTGATAAATGATCACTAAACCAATTAGGGGTTATGTTATTCAAAATTGTAAATTACAGGAGCTTATCTGTATAGACAATTCCTGATTGGTTAGATACCATGTCAGTCAGGTTAATATCCAATGAGACAATAAATTAAAGAGGCCACATATACTGTATGATTTTACACCAGATACAATACCAACTATTCTTACTGGAACAAAGAAGTGTTCCTACACATCCATGGCGCTATAATGGGAACACAAAGTGGTGCAGACCACACCACACAACACTATCCTAGCCTTGGCAATGTCTGTCTAATGTGGGAGGGAGCGCTTCTGAGAGAACCCTATGGCATTGAAGGAAGAGATGCTTTTGTTTTGTTCAAAATAACAAAAATGGTTCTCCAGCATCCACGAATCCACTCCATGTGAACCAAGCACCAAGCCTGACACTGTGTGTGTGTGAGAGAGAGAGAGAGAGAGAGAGAGAGAGAGAGAGAGAGAGAGAGAGAGAGAGAGAGAGAGAGAGAGAGAGATAGATAGATAGATAGATAGATAGGGGAAGCTGTACAGTTGAGGTGGCAGATTTTCAGGAATAGAAACAGAAATAGGTAGGATACAGTACGGTACATGTAGCCATTAATCCAACAACCCATACTGGATTCTCACTAAATCACACATCCTAACAAAAATGCCAATCAAACTAGGTTCTGCCATTCTCATTTCACTGGTGATATGGACAGAAATACACAACAAAATATTACAGAATTACATCCACATTTGGCTTTTATCATTTCTTGTTGCAAGCAAAAATACACAGCCCTATAGTAAAACAAAATCATACTATCCAATGTATTGTCTGAGATGGGCATAGACTACTTCTTACATTACATAACACTGCTGCTGAAACTTTGTGTTCAGAGTGAGAGTACCAAAACGGCCAGTTTCAGTGTCTGTATCTAATCAAGCCTCTTGCTCCATTATCCCTCCCTCCCTCCCTCCCTCTCTCCCTCACTCTGACCTTACAAGGAAAGGCAGCAGGGTTGATGTCATAGAACGAAGAATGTTGCAAGAATCCAGCGAGAGAGTTAGACGGGAAAAAAGGAAAGAGCTCATGGCTGAACAGCAGTGACTGAGTGGGGGGAAAGAACTGCGTGTGTGTGTGTGTGAGAGAGAGAGAGAGAGAGAGAGAGAGAGAGAGAGAGAGAGAGAGAGAGAGGTGTTTACATAGTAATATACACGTCCTGCGCAAAAGTCAAACGAGAAAGAACATGTTTGGAAGGATGGTGTCATTCCTTTTCCAGAGAGAGCGCGACAGGGGGAGGGTCTAACAGCTGTAGAGGAACAGAGAAGGGGAGAGAGAAGTTACCATGATCTATAGCCTACAAGTCTCAGTTTGTGTCAAGTGAAAGGAGAACAAAAGAGAAGACAACATAAGAGGCAGTAACGGATCGTAGACATTGCACTTTAATATTCTGGGTAAGAATATAATTGTGTCATGATTAAGAATGATAAAAAGTATATCGATAGAATATAGCTACATATATGCTAACATATTTTGCATATGACGACATCGTAATATCACATATATAGGCAGGCTGCCTACAATATACTTTACCATGGTATTTTCTAAATGTTTTCTGTACGCAAAGTTCTTAATGGCTTCAATAAGTAGACCTATCCAATGCTATGATAGGCCTAGCCTATTATCTGGCTAAATTATATTATTCGTTTTTTTCCAATTACTTAGATTTCTCTTGTTTGCTGGACTGAAGTATATAAGGTATTTAGGTTAACAGAGTACACGTTTACACTGGAGTACCCTGTTACACGTTTACACTGGAGTACCCTGTTACGCCTAATTCTGTGTCCTGCCGAATTCAGTGACCCTTTCGAAAGTGCGCATGCGCCACCTAAAATCATGTGCAATCTATCAGTGTGTGTGATTTCTAGTGTACTTTTTGTGTCTCGCTACCGAAGTGTTTTAGTTCCGGAAATGGTTACTAAAAGGTTAGCTATATCGATGGTGGTTTGCTCTGCAAAAAGCTTGTGATTTTAGCGATTTCTGAATAAAAAGTGAATATAATCTAATTTATCTACACCAGCCTCGTCGTTTTAAGGTTAATTTATGTCTAGATATTTCTAAATATTATTTATAGATTTATCGAACATGCTTTTTCTGCTTTATTTAACATACTTCGTTTCGAAAGGGTCACTGAATTAGGCAGCACACAGAATTAGGCGTACGGTACTACGCAAGTTGTGGTAATGTGGGATATGCGGAAGACGTTCGGCGTGTTGTCTTGTCTGTGGTTGTGTGGCGAAAGGTAAGCCTTCAAATGCGTGGGCGAATAACGGATACAAACGTAATGACATGTGACTCCTCCTGGTCAACCGCATGAGAATAAAGGCAATGTTCGAAATAGGAAATATTCAGTCGTGATCTACATCGTCAAATGAGCTAACCAGAGCTGTAGAGAGGGTGTGTGTCGTACCGTACATTAATCTGTGATTGCAACGAGAACCAGGCAGCATAGTACGGTAGCTACCGTAGCTACCAAGCTAACCAAGACACTTAACTGGGTTGCAGGTAAGTAACATAAGTTGTTGGCAGCTTTCTATTTGGACATGTGAATTTTAATAAATTAGCTGGCACAACCAATACGGTACAGTAAATTAAGGTAAACTCGCCATAGTAGTCACTTTGTAGATTAACTAACTCATGCCTACGACCACATATCTTGTGTTTTAACGCGTCAGCTAAACTGCAATCAATGTCGATGTAAATATCACAATACATGTTTTAAAAATAATATAATGTGATATAAAGTAGTGTGTGTCTGTCCATTATGCGTTTGTGACAATCAATTATTGTTTACAGCACGGAACGACCCGTCAATCACTGGCATGCAATATTCATTTGGCGTTGAGCAAACGTGCTCGATTTTTGGAAAACAATTTTAACATTACCGTACGTTAACTGGTAGATTTATTGGAGGCTTAAAATGTTTTTATGTCTAGTTAAAAAGAAGCATAAGTATAGGATGTGGTAGATCAAAGAGTATGGTATATAAATGGATTACTTAACTTGTGTGCCCTTTTAGATGCTTGAATAATATGTCATTATACATATTTACAAATGTATATGTGATAAATCTCATTGCATCTAAAATTAAGCACTTCATTATTTAGGCTAGTAGTTTTTATGAGTATTGCCTTGTAATTGTAATGTATCCTGTGGTAGCCTCCGTGATGCTGTCATTATTTTAAATAAAATATTGTTTTCTTATGACTGCTAGTGTATTCTAGCTAATCTATTTAATTTAGATAGCTAATCTAAATTGTGTCGCTTTGGACAAAGGTTCTGCTAAATGCTGTACATGTGATTGGGATTTCTAGTCCCACAATAGCCAGGCTTCTTTGTAAATTCCCAATATGTTTGTAGGTTAAATAGGATATGGAGCCCAACCTAGCCTAATACAATTTTTAAGAATAACTATAACTGCAAAGCCACTTTGATGGTGGTTTTGGTGGTGTCTTAGCTTCACAAGGCTGAGGTTATGCCCCTAAACTTCACAGATGCCTCAAAATGCTGATGTGCATGAGCATATCAGTGGATGTTTTGTGTATTATGGAAACAAAGTCTTCTTTCATTTCTAGCCCTCATAAATTGGGCACAGTTTTGTTTTTATTCATCTCATTCTCTAAGTCAGTGTACTTTTCTTGAATATTATATTTCCATTGACTTGCATTGTCATCATGACCTAGCTATTTCTTACTATTTGGGTGAAATTTTGAACAGCGACAATATGTACCTATTCACTCAGTGTAACCTCACTGTGAGCATAAGACCACTGCTTTATGAATGGCCAATTACTTGAATGGACACACTTTATTTGCTAGACCCTGCTGGAGTAACTCAGAAAAACCCATGACCACTTTACCAGATAGTGGGTGTGTCATCATAATAATAGACTAGGTTGGTCATCAATAGAACAGATTACCATGGAAAGGAGAAGTTAGGCTACTGGAAGCAACAGTATCTGGAAGCAACAGTAAACACACACATTCTCTATAGTGCAACTGTTGATTTGAGGCCTATTGACTGCCAAACATGTATTTATTATTCAGGTTATTTGTTTTTCATTGCTAATCGTTAAGGTTATTATTTATGACTATAGTGTTTTGTTGTGGTTCAGCTAGACTACTGGTATTGTGCTTCATGAACTTAACACAACTCTACAGTGTAGAACATCATGAAACAGTCTACTTTGTATATGCATTAATGTATTATTTCAGGGGAATAAGATAAAATAACTTTTTATGCTATAGTTTTGGGACCAGAGAGGTTCTTCAAGTCACATTTAGCCTACTTTATGGTATAAAATATGAGCTGCATGAGCAATCATGTTAAGTTTGAAATAGCTGGTGTTTTGTTTTGCAGTGTTTTTTGTCCACTATAGTTTAGTTTAGGCTACAGTTTATAAAAACTAGTTTTCTATTTTGTGTTTTTGCAGAGAAGACTGTTTGACATGAAATTGTCAACACAGACAAGAGGCTAAGATAATGATAGCATGTACAACAACATGGGTTTTAACTTGTTGGGACTGTTTTGTTCATTTTTTAAGTTAGTTATCTCTCAGGACAGTTTGTTCCTTCAAGCAGCCCTGTAATGTACATTTACCATTCATTCATGTGGAATTGTATGTGTTTCTTATAGGCTAACTCTGACGTCACTGCACATTAATTATGTAGGGGCTCTATCTCTAAAGCTACATTCATAGCCATTGGACACACAGTCAAACTAATGAAATGCAGGCTTGGGTGATGTCATTCAGATACAGTGACAAGAGGGAGATGCAGGAGAGTTTATTGACGGAGAATGTTAAAGGGATATCTGTGTGTGCTCCACATGTTTTCACCCTAGAATAGTAGCCTCTACCTCAGACTATCAGTCCGTAACAACTTCAGATAGGCCATGGTAACTAACCACATTACAAGAAAGATGTATCAGAAAATGGCATGAACAATTTAGATGAAATGTAGTGGAAGGAACCAGAGCCTGGTGGCGTCATTGAAATACTGCTAAATGTGCCTCTGAGGTGAACGTCTCATCTTTTTGGTCATATTTCATATGGCAACTTGTCACAGGGGACTGGGGCTTGTACCTGTAGATTACCTGACCACATTAAACCCCCTGGACCATATCAATGAAACGATGGAACATAACCACAATTTGAGACTATTATATATCAAAGTCTTAATGACCCATAATCTCATAATCTACCATCTTGTAGAATTGTAATGGTTAGGCTACGTACAGATGTTTAGCCTACTCATTCAACTTATGTTAAGTACAGAGTAGGGGTGCACGATATTGATAAAATGTGATATTGCGATATTGATCATGAAATTTGCAATATTGATATTAATTTAGATATTTTAAAATCACAAAGGTTATGGGAAAAGGCATTCAAATATATTCATAACATATGAAAACCACATTTTCAACTGACATTCATATTGGACTCATACAACAAGTTAATTATTTATCTATTTGACCACTGATATTTATTTTCTATCTCTATTATGTCATGAGCTTCCTCAGCCACACATCTTACTCTTGTTAAATCAAACACAACTAAGCCATACAGCCAATGGACGCATCTCTCCACAAAATAAACTGAATATTGCAACATTTTCGATGTGATATTGCGCAACGTGATATTGCGATAACGATACTGAATCGATATATTGTGCACCCCTAGTACAGAGGGGCATTACAGTTTAAAGTGTTTAATTAATGATGTTAGTGTTAATTAATGATGTTAGTGTTGTAAACCTTTTTTTTTTAAAGCTCATGTTAAATTGATCCTAGTATTAAGATAGCAGTCTAGCCTGATAGGCCTGCTTTGGGTAAGAGGCATCCTATTTAATGGAGTAAACGACACCCATTGCTATCTTTCTCAATTCCTTTATGCATGAGTTTGTTTTGTGTTTTTTTTCTTGCTGAGGTATGCACACCACTGCTAGCTGGACTGGGTTACACTCTGCCTTATCAAAATGGACTGGCTTGGTTTTTGTCTTGTTAAAACTTGACACCTTTGCTTTGTACTTTTTTACTATTTTTATTTTTTTTAACAAGGAATGAGGAACATTAATTGTTACATATAATTAGACCTTAATGTAGCCTACTTCCTCCTCAGGCTTAAACCCTTTTCAGACATAGTTCCTGGTAAATTACCTGGATAATCTTGCCGGGACAGCTAGAGATTTTCTCTATTCACACATGTAAGTAAGTAATGTTTATTCATATAGCGCCTTTCACAGATAAAATCACAGTGCTTCACATAAAAATGTAGCTGTACAAAGACAACATTTTTACAGTAGACATACAGACTAACGTGTCCCAACAACCCTAGTTTAATTAAAAGCCTGTTTA
>JAODLL010027321.1:0-24069 GCA_026546735.1 Forbesichthys agassizii | reverse complement strand
ATACCATGCTCTGCTCTAGACTGCTTTGCTGGTGGCGGTGACAGCAAACCAGCCCGATATTGTGCAGGATCTTCTCGCCTTTCAAACTGACGTCAATGCCTGTGATGTCAAAGGTCAAACTGCTCTTCATCTAGCAGCAAGCTATGGCTTTCCTGTGATCCTTCAGGTAAAATAAAATGCTATTAGCTCAGAGGAACTTAAGGGACATGTTGGACATGCATTGGACCTGTTTGTCATGATATATTAGAGTTGGACCATCTAAGAGTAAACATACTTGAGCATTATGCCTAACCCTACCTGCTATGTAATGCCATGAGATACCTAATAATGAATACATGGAATAAACTGAATACTATCTTATGCTAAATTAACATAGTATGCAATGTTTAAGATTCCTAGTTAAATTGTTCTGAATTACTTTCTGCCACTAGATGGCACACTAGCGCACACATGTATGTTGATGTCCCGGCTATGTAGACAAAGAACAAATGAGCTTGGATTACAACAAACACATAGGGAGTGTGATGTCATTACAACATTCACCTGCTATACTGTTACTAGCGTTGTTTCAATGTCTCAGTATTGCTGTTATAGTATTTCTCACCAAGAAATGTAACTGAAATTATGTATTAATCCTTGTAGGTCGTGCTGACCCATGGGTCTGGAGTGAACCTGGAAGCCCGCAATTTTGAAGGTAATCTTATTATTCTGTAGCAAATGTTTTCTTTGCATTTTAATGAGTTTCTTAACTAAGCATACGTATCTCCCTTCCTGCCTTGGTAAAGGCATGACTCCTTTGCACTGCGCAGTAGTTTCCCACTGTGCCTCCATGAAGACTACATCTCCCAGCAGTCTGAGGGATGTCAGCCTTCAGACAAAGGCGGAGGAGAGGCTTGCCTGTCTGCAGATGCTGCTTAATGCTGGGGCGTCCGTGCTCAGTCAGGTACAGTCAATGTCCCGACCTCCAGACTCCAGAGATTTTTATATTGTATTTAATGAACAGTACCTTTGGTCATGAAGAGTGGGTCATGACCGAAAGAACAGGATCACGGGTACAAGCGGCCCGAAATAGGTTTTCTCAGAAAGTTGACTGGCGTCTTCCTTAGAGATAGGGTGAGAAGCTCAGCTATCTGTGAGGAACTCAGAGTAAAGTCGCTGCTCCTTCGCGTTGATAGGAGCCAGTTGAGGTGGTACGGGCATCTAGGAAGGATATTCCCTGGGCGCCTCCCTTGGGAGGTGTTCCAGGCACATCCGGCTGGGAGAAGGTCTCGGGGAAGACCCAGAACTAGGTGGAGAGATTATATCTCCAAACTGGCCTGGGAACATCTAGGGATCTCCCATTCACAGCTTGCTAATGTGGCTTGGGAAAAGGAAGTTTGGGGTTTGGGGTCCCTTGCTGGAGCTGCTTCCCCCGCGACCCGACTTTGGATAAGCAGGAGAAGATGGATGGATGGATGGATGGATGGATGGACAGCATTAGGATATTTTACATGTTAGCTCTACAAACCATTAAACCTCACCCCTACACTGAGTCTAAATACATGTCGACAGGACCCTACCTGAGACTAGGGCGATGCTTTATTTTGATTGGTAGGTATTTTATAGGGCCTAGCACATGCTTTTCGAGGTTAAGCATTAAATATTTGTGTGTTTTTTATCTAACAAACACACCAATATCTTGTCTCTAGGAAATCAAGAGTAACAAGACTGCCCTGCACCTGGCCGTTAAGGAGGGCAATGCCGAGCTGGTCCGTTACCTGGTGAAGATCCCAGTGCCTAACATGAAGGATTTTGTTAACATGAAGGTGAGCTCTAGAGTACGCAGGTTGTCTAATTCGTTTACAGCTGCTCTCTATATAGCTACGACCAGGCTGGCCTTGGACGTTCTGCCGACCTAGGCAGTACAACAAATGCTTCTTTGGGAATAGTTTAAAATTATCTTTAGCCTACTATGTCAATGACCCAGCCTATAGCAAGTCAGCTATAAGCTAACTGATGGCCTACCCTTTTTGTCAAATTCACCAATACCCTTGCATTTCGCTATCTTGTCTATGTGTGTGCTGAAAAAGAATCCGGTAGCCTGCCTACTTCTACAAAGGCCTGGCTCCCTCCGTAAATAGGGACTTGAAGTTGCCAACATCGCTCGGCGCTCACAGCCTCAAATTAGTGCTGCCCTAGGCGGCTGCCTAATCGTGCCTAATGGGTGGGCCCTTATGGCTGTTGTGCTCGTATCACCACTGGGGCTAATGGGGTTGCAAGACTAGTTGCAATCTGAAACGTTTGGGAACCCAATTGACATATCTCAAGCCCCGCCCCTTTCACTTGTCCTACCAAGTTACTGTAGGTTGGACAAAACTGCATTGACCTCATCACACGGCAGCCATCTTCCTCTGAAGATGGCTCAGGGTGGGAAATCGCCAGTGAAACACTTGAACGTCAGTTGTTCTCGCTACTATCATCTGTGATCAGGATTCAGTTTCTCACCCCGAGCGCGTGACATCAGAGGAAGATGGCTGCCATGTGAATAAGGTCAATAGAAAGCTAATACAGGAAAACTGAGTTGACTGAGTTTCTGTCGGATTCCAAAAATGCTCAACTGTTATTGGAGGACAGGCGAAAAGGGGAGGAGCTTGGGACAGATCAATTGATAACACAATTGAACATATTGAGATCACATGGATACGCCATGTGAAGGCACACATCTGGGCTTGCATCTTACCAAGCTAGTCACCTATCCCATTCCAACAGGCCCATGGTCACACCGCTCTACACATGGCAGCTGGCCTCCACGGAGACCCCCATCAGGATGAGATTATACGGCTTCTGCTGAGCAGAGGTGCTGACCCCAGCATCCGTAACCTGGAGAACGACCAGGCGGCCCACCTGCTGCAGAGCGGGCCCGGGGGAGAGCAGGTACGCTAGAGATCAAGACATTACTTGTTCCATGTAAAGTAGCCTGCCTGTTGGTTACAGGAGTTCTGCTAAGCCCTTGTAGACTTGAGTCATCATTACACGGTATTTATAAAAGCTTGGCCAAGGAGAAACACACGTTTGTAATGAAGAAAAGATGCCACTGATGTTTACGATACTTTTAGAGAGAGGTGCGTCTACAGAGGACGGCTGTCCACAATGGTAATCAGTCAAGATAAGATGGGGACAAAGATGCAATTCACAGGCAGCGGGTTGACGTTAGGATGTTCTCCATGGTTACGATATTTCTTTCACACAGTCCAATAGCCAAACAAGATAGTGGAGGCCGCATTGAAGTCCTTTCAGGGTTGTGTATTCACGACCTCTCTCACATAATGTTCTCGTTCTTTTGCATAGCTCAAGCTTCTCCTGAAGAGGCGGAGCGCTTCCACACGACGCCGCATTGCGTGCTCGCATGAACAGGAATGAGGGGGACCAGACATTGTCCCCCGTGTCACTCCATGACTATGTTGCCTCAAATGGAGGGGGATTCTACAGTAACTTCTTGTGAGGTTTTAGGGGTCAGTTCATCTCAAATGTCCTGGGTAATGAGTCATCTGACCTTTGAACTCAAAATAGTAATTCTGAGATGAATATCAAGTGTTTCCAAACTGGATATATAGCCTAGTATATTGTGAATAATATCCTTAATTTATCAGGACATTAAAATAAAATATGCAGGTGAAATTGTTGCGGTAGGCATATTCCCGGCATTCTGTTGATTTCTTTGAAATCATAAATGACAGCTCTCCATATGCAGAACAAATTCCCCACCATGATGAGTAATCATATTGGTTCATAGAATGGTGGATATGAATTCAGTTAGCATGCGTTCTTATATTAAGAATGCATGTCTTTCATTTTACATTATACGAGCCTCCTGTTCTGTTTCATACGGTACTTTGCATATGACAAATAGAGGGACATTATTCTCTTGGGTCTTTGTTACTTTGCTGAAAAGGAAACTTAATTTTACTATGTAAAAATTATGTACATGAAACCCTTGGTTGAGTAATTGAAGTCTGTTCTTTCATTTGATAGGAAATGAACAAGTTAAGCTATGACAAATTATTTTACTAAGCAGAGGTATTAGTCAGGAATATTGCATTTTAAGTTTAATTTGGATGTTTTGATTTTCATCTTGCCCTTAAATTAAATTAATTTAACTTTAAGTCAGACACTGAAATAATAGGAAGAAAATCATATATTTTGGATAGATATATGTAATGAGCATTCATATTTTAAGCCTGATTTCCCATTTCCTATTTATCACACATTACAGAATGTCAACAATTCTGCAAATTCTGATACTGGACATTTTCTGGAAAATTTATAAAAAATACAATTTGTATGTGTTGCATGTCTTCTTAAAACTACATATTTCATTACATGAAAAGTGTACAGCTATTGTCTACACATTATTGAAAAAGTTAATGTTTATAAATAGTTATGGCAAACCAGCATACTATGTATATGTGTGTCTGAGATTAACCACTAATTATAACACATGGAAACTGTTCTCAAGTGAAAATGACTGTTAAACCTTCTTAGCTCCATAGCCTGGTGTAACCATCTTCCCTTGGTGCGGAGTATGGTCTGGGCATGCTCCATTAGTAAGTGTTTATATGTACATGTTTGCACTCCTACTGGGCATACTGTAGATTTCTGGTTATTTTTGAAATCCTCTAATAAATTAGCATTGTTTCAAATGTTTGTATTGCTTAATTTGGTTCAATCAGAATTTCAAACAAGTGGTTGATTTAATTTAACATAATGTACCCACCCGTACTGGTTGCTAATTGGTCCACCATCCAGACTATAATTCCTAATATTTCCATGCCTCATATGTTGATTGATTCATCTGATATTAAACATACCATATCTGTCCAAATTAACTTTGAAATCATAATAAACCCTGTTTTTTATGTTTAAAATGTATGCTTTTGATCTCACTACGTTTGACAAACATTTTAATATACAAATAAATCGGATAAACTCAATACTATTTGGTACCGTCTTTATTACAGCAATGTCAATACATTGACTGACAGTCAGCCCTTGTATGAATTAGAATGAAAAACATGTATTGCATATACATAAGACGATGATGATCCTATATTAAAGTTGCCATTCATACATTTGTTTAGTTTATTTCTTTCCCAAGACATGCCAATTCTAAGAAGTTTTAAAAAATGACAGTAGAATTTGTGTTTTAACTCAAGACCCATGCATAGTTTAGTGGGATTGTATTACTTTAAGATCATACGGTTGCTTAATATCTAAAGTATAATTATATACAACCTGATCGTTTATCGAACGATTCCATGCAGTTACCTTTTTTATTGCTCAGAAGTGAAATGAAAAAGGGAGAAAGCGAATGCTGTGAAATGTGTCAAAAGTACCTTATGCAGATATGGGTAGAAATGTGCTTGTTGTTCAACACCTACCCTGAGACTCTATTCTCAAGGTAGAAAGTGAAAAGGAATTAAGGCCATTTTCTCCCTTTCTCAAAAATAGTCTTAAAGCACCAACAATGTTATTGACCTATTTCTCAGACAGTAACTATGAATACTTAAATTAAATGCTGTCTGAATAATAAGTAACTGATAGTTTTATATTAATATATAATATAATAATGTATTAATATTTTATATACATTTTACCAGAAAATGAATAGTGGTCATCACATGTTGAACCCTGTTTGGAAGTATCTCAGTTGGCACTTGCCATAAGCTTAATGCCCAAAGACAAATGCTGTGTGTGAGGTCATAATGCATGTGTCGCCAGCGTTGTTCCAATGACGACCTTCCATCTCTCCAGGACATGTTCTACACGGTTGTTTGAGGAACTGCAAAAAATAAATTAAAAAATGAAAGAATACGGGACAGATTAATTTAAGAAAATAACTTGTTTTAGTGATTGCTTTAGTAAACAGCCCCCCACCCTAAACACACACACACACACACACAGAAATAACATAAGCATACCCTCTGTCTTTGGGATGTGGGTACCAGATGAATTGGAGCTGCAAATGGAAGAAACAATTGTGGAGATAATTTACCAGTAGTCTACCAAACTTGACAAGTTGTTTACCTAACTAGATTTCTATTTGGAAAACTGTAGCTATCAGACAAGGTGCAAATACTTCTTTTGGACGATTTCTGCCATAAAATACATGCCATATCTGCTATAGGACCATAAATCAAAGACGTGTAAATAAATATATAAATAGATCGATAAATGACACTGCCCACTAACATGTTCAACACATTCTTGAGGAGCAATGAACAGCAACGGTATACTCCTCAATGGAGATACTGCTCTCCAGAACCCCGCAGAGCTCGTTTCAGCTCTTGCTAGCTAACTGTCCACAGACATGCAAAAAGACAGGAAGAGGGGTGTCCGTTTAAAACTAAATAAATATTGCATGACTGCAATATTCCGTTGCCGTATCATATTTGATCAAAAGCTCTTGAAGAGTGTGTTGGTGTTAGGCAATTTAGCTAGTACGGGATCAAATGCATCCAAAGCAAATATATAACGGCATAGGGTAGCTGGGGTATAGAACTGGCTGGTCTTTTGGTAGAAATGTGTATGTCCTCATTAGACAGGTCCATTCAACATGCACAGGCTGAACATACACCAAGCCTTGTGCAAACTCTTACTTGGGTGAGGATTTTACACATTTTGTGAATTTTTTACCTGTTTAAGAAATAAGTTACAGAAGTTACAAACGTAACGAAAACACTGCATATGTTGTAGTTATACCCGATTTTGATAAATATACACTTACTTAGGGCTATTAAAATGCCGGAGACAAACATGACTATAGCAAGGACAAGTCCAGTGGTCCTCAGTGTCTCATAATCTGCAGGGGTCAAAGGATTATCAGTGCATTTAGTATAACATGATATACGTTCATTCGAATGACGTGAACTGAATCACAGTATTTGCTATTAAGTGAAACATAATGTGCAAACACTAGTCTGACGATTGAGTTAATCTTACCATAGTAAAAGTCACTCTGGTGATGTTCAGGAGAGTACACGGTTTCTGCAAAGGAAGAGTCATTACTCAGATATGTTATGAGATATGTGCTATTATTAAGGGCCTAGCCACGAAGTACCGAAGCCCTCATTGTAATTGTACGTTTTCTTCTTCTTGGAATATTAATGGGGCGGCAGTGGCGCAGTGAGTGGAGTTGGGCGACAGGTGATCCCAAAAGTCGCTGGTTCGATACCGACTAACTCGTCAAGAAATGTCGAGGTGTCCTTGAGCAAGACCTCGCCTTGCATGGCAGCAATCGGCATGTGTGTTATGAGTGGCCGGAAGCGCAATATAAATGCAGACCATTTACCCTATAGTATTATTTCTGTGGTTACCGTTATTCAGCACCATGGATAGCGTTGCTCGGTGCATTTACTGTTGGGTAGGGGGTTGGGGGGTAGTGGCGCAATCAGGTGGGCTTTAAAACATTTTCAGGGAATATTTTTAAAAAAAAACGAAAAAATTGGCAACCGTTCAACTACATACTGCAAGAATTACCGAGGGACTCACCATCAATGCAGTGTCCTGGCTCAGCAGTACACGATGCGCCATGTACAGCAGTCTATACGCTAAATGGTATTTTACGATGTAGACAAGCAACATGCAAGTCTCACAATTATGATTAACGAACAGCAGTTACGTCACATTACGAAATGGTGACTTAAAGAAAACCTAACATGCCAATTGTAACCACCATTTCTTTCATACGTGGGGGTGGCACCTTATGTAGTTTTGCACATATAGGCGTCGGTAATGCGGCTTGTATAATGCTGAACCCCAAATTTCCCAAATGCTTAGTTGGCGCTTCTTGAGAATCCCCAGACTCTGCTATAGGTTTACCAGTGGGAGCGTAATATGCCTAAACCACTGCTTTTACCTAAGGTGGTCTACATGGTATCTTAAGTTTAAATTGAACATAGCAAGTGATTTTTTTTTATGTTAACGGATAATAATAATAAACAAACGTTCTTGGAATGGTAACAACGAATCAACGAATTAAGAGCAATATGCTACACAAAGTTGCATGAATTAAAAAAAAGAAATGTATAATAGGCTTTTATTTGCCTTCCACAATCTGTTATTTTTTAAAATGTATGAAACACAGCGTTTACTGCGCATAGTCGACAGTCATTTTAAAATTCCTTAAGTGGTGAAGAAAGAAACAAACCTTCCATTGTGGCCATGGCTGAACTGCAGATAAAGCCGCGTCTTCTCGGATTTCCCCAAACTCCTCAGTTGGCGGGTTGCAGGTTGCAGTGGAAAAATAGCACATTCAGCCGCGCTTTAATATCTGGATGCGGGGGACTGCGTCTCCGCAGGCTAGACGCATGTTGCAATAGCGCCCTCTTACGGGACGTATCGTCTCGTCTGTCTTACCTCCGCTCTTAAGATTTACAGATTGTCAAGTAAGGTCCTAATTATTCAATCTTAGACGTGTTATCTGAACAGCCCTTTTGCCCAAGATATCAACAGAATAACTAATGTCAATTACAGTAGCATACGTTATTTTTTTTATTTAATGTGGACAAGCATTTGAGATATATATCACTAAGCCCGTAAAAAACAACAAAGAAAACCATTCTTATTTTTTATAAATGTAATTATTTTATTTAAAAATCACGCAAAATAGAGGAAATTAAATCACCACCGCAATATAAATCTACATGTAAAACTCTCTCACAGCCTAGAGCTATCGAAAAAGTAACAAAATAGCAAATTAAATGAAAGAAATTAAAAGCATGGTCGTGTTCTTGGTAAGTGGACCATCTTGACATTTTCATTTGTTCATACTTTGGCGCCTCCTATAGGCAAGAAACCGAACCGCTGTAGAAAACAGTAAAAAGCAGCAAGTTAAACAAATGGTGGTTTTAAACTGAATGAAACAGATTTTACTCATGTTTTTAGACCCTTACCAGACACCTCTGCACTGACTATTCCGCTGCAGAGAAAAGTTTGAGAGCAACATTTTATTTATGTAGTTATTTAATACACTGCATTAAAAACAAATAAAAAAATAGGTATACTTTTAAGATGTACAATATAATCTGTAAAAGTTAATTGTTACCCCTAGGAATACACGCTTCTGCATCAGGACCTCTGGGCCTACAGGGGGAAAAAAAGATAAAGACAAAATAAATCTCTTAGTTGTTCAAATTTAAATTCCATTAAAAATGAAAGACATCTCTTTACAAATTTAGAATAAAACTGTAGTTTAACAGGTGTGAATGCCAGACACTGGTTATATTTTTTACCTTGGTCTTTCCCTCTTTGAGCAGGTACATTTCCGGCCTGTAATTAAAATAAATAGTAAGCACGAGTGGAATGTATGTATAAGTCATTGGCCTCTGTCGGAAACCAAATGTAATCTTGTTCATCTGCCTGTATGTACCCAGGAGTTAATCTATGAGGATTACAAGGTAAACTTACTGACAATAAGCGCAATGCCCAGGACAAACAGAACAACTGCAAAAAACAAGCCAGCGATTCTTAGGGATTCATAATCTGAAACAGAACAAAAATAATCATTACGTGAATATCTTCATATGCACTCCTAGATTTGTGTCAAGCATTCCAGCCAAATCCATCCTAAACACACATCTATTCAAAATGGCCTTCACAGATTTTACACAACTTAAAAAAAAAAAATTCATTCTACTTAATTGTCACGCTGACATTGACTATTTTTATTGACAGTTTGAAACTGTACTGTAGCGATGTTCTTATTGTATACTTTGTACGGTGTACTTGTGTTTCTTGAAACGGACCTGTAAATAAAATGTTTATTTATTATTAAGCATTGGCCCTGTGGCTGAAACTAGCTTTACATACAGAACATGCTGCTGTTGCATTTGTTGGTTCAAATGAACATGCAAAACTGCTTTAAAGCTTGTGAGGGGTTGGCGATTGGGACAACCAAATGCAACTAGCCGTAGTATTATAATTTTTTTTTTTTAATCAGACTAATGTAAAAATGACCTAAATCTATGTAATCCTAATGTAATGTGTGTGTTTACACTCCCGCCCCCACCACATTTTATTGCATTCAATTTTGTATATTTGTTATGTTGTTCTGAATATCAGGCCAGATTCTACCTTCAGCTAATACACAATATCAGTTATATTATCACTGATAGTGATAATATCAGTGATATTATCACTCTGCAGGGCAGATTTAGAGACAGTATTACAGAAGGTAGGATCGTAAATATCAGGCAGCATAGCTCCGGAAGCTTGGGTCTCTGTGGGTGAAGCTTTTCCATTGCTCTGGAGCAATGATGGGAAGATGGAAAACCAGCCCGACCTCCCAGCTGTTTCCTGTGGAGGGCAAGATCTTTACAGCGTGCATCTATCAGCTCGGTCAACACCCACCGTAATGAAAATCACTGTCATGGTCTGCTAGGAAACAACAGGGACAGAAAATTATTTCATATCAAAATCACATCAAATTCTCACCAGGCCAGAATAAAAACACATCTATGTTTTATGTGAATTTACAAAGTTGTCTGAATTCACTCGAATGTACGCAAGTTAAACTCATTTAAATAGAAACAACACTATATACAGTAATATAGTATGTTTATAGACTTAAAAAATAACCACCTCACCTCTAGTGTCCTCGGCTGAGGAAGCTATAAAAAGGAGATAAGGGGAAAACAAACATTAATACTGTTTAAGAGGTTCTTTAACAGGTTAAATATAAATTTAAGAGGTTATTTAATAGGTGTGTGTAAAACACAGACTGATGTAGTTCCTAACTAATTAGAAACACACTTATTCACATATTAATAAAAAACAGGACACCAATGTATTTGAGAAATATACATTAAGCAGTGACAGCTATGACAGAGGACACATTGAGAGTTACGGCTAACTGTGTTTTTTCTCCAGTAGAAGTGGCACCTAATAATAAAGATAACTGAACATCCTTATCAAAAAGAGCTATAATGAAAAGTCAATATCCAGATATCTCAAGCATTGTATTAGTGCAACTACTGCAGATTATGAGTTGTAATATTTCAGTTGGGGCTCAACTGTCAATCTTTTTAATTACGAACTGGAATTATGGTCTAATCCTTGCAACTCATAGCTCTGGTTTAAATATGAGTAATCGTCCGGGTAAACAACAGAATGCGTGGACTCTCCATGTATCAGCACACAAGATTGGAGCAGTGGCGATAAAGTCTTGTGTGGGAATCACTGTAGTATACAGATTACATTCGTTGTGCAAGGATATTGTTTTGTTTCCTCATCAATAAAGGAGATATGCACAGTAAATGATTGGGAAATTACTCATTAGCCTGTCACACACTTTATACACTTCAACAAAGTATAGTTTATAATAAAAGTTATTGTCATTCTGGAGAAAGCTTGTTGATTTGTGGACTCAATCAAAACAAAAACACCTCTGCCTTCAACATTGCTGCATCAGAAGCTCTGCCCCACACATTGCCATGTGAATATTGTGTGGTGCGGTCTGTACAACTTTGCGTCGCCACTTACAGGGTCAGGGTAGAAAACACCACACTCTTTTACACAATGCCGCAAAGAAATAGCAGCTAACAGACTGTGAATAGATATTGGGTGCATTTGACATAGTGTATTGTCTACATTTGAAAATGTTGTTCTACTTTGTATAAATATTATTATGAAACTAAATTGGATAGTAATCTAAAGATACAGTGTAAAGGGATTTTTAATTGAATGAAATTATTACATTTTAGCTGCACAATGACTGTTTTGTCCCTAAAAATAAAATGAATAAACCTCTTGTCCTGTTGTGGGAAATAGTCCTCAATACTACCACCAGCCAGGATCAGTTGAGCATGAACAGTCATACACAGTGATTGCTGACTAATGGGTATTAAGATGTCTGTTTCACATCTCCTTAATTTATGAGGAAACAAAACAACGTCAATATAATTTCTATGTGTCTTCTGTGATGCCCATACACAAGAGATTGCACATTTGTTCAGTTTTATTTTAATCTAATTCACTTTGCAAACTTTGTTATCATCAACTGGACTGTCTTTTTCCCACAAACATTAACTTGTAATTCCTCTGTGACAGTAGCTTGTTTACTTAAAGAACTGGCCTCTTCTCTGGCTCAGCCTCTTTCGTCCATTAGCACACACAATGTCACTTAAGAAACTCTGTGCTTAACATCTGATAGATATACCCGTTTAAGATCAACACCGACTTTCGGAAAGTGAGAAAGTCAATTTCCATTGGCTGTTGGCGTTGTCACTCAAGTATGTTTCCGTAATTTCCGGTGCAATGCTTGTGCAGTGCTTTATTTACTCATTTAAAATATGAATTCACATTTGACAGATTTACAAGTTGTGTTGTTTAGTTTGAAAGAAATTTCTCAAGTTTAATATCCGACTTGGTCATTGAGTTAGTTGTGCATGTCAATCAAAATAGCTCTTCTGTCAAATAGGTAGGTATTGACGCAGTTAGCCAGCACTGTGTGCTCTGCAAGACTAAGGCCTATATGACTAGCAAAATCTTCTTATAATCAAGCTTAACAGATGGCATGCACTGAAGACAGTACACAGCTTCAATCACAGACCACAAACCACAGACCTACAATAAACATGGAAACTTGGCAAACGTCCCAATAAGTAACCTCTCAAAACCAGCTCTGGGAAACCGAGAGGAGAGAGAGATCCAGACATGGACCGTGGTCCGTGACTTGGACATAAACTAACAATGTGGAAGCTAGTGGCAACAGTGATAACAGTTTCAGGTTGATATCATTGTTATTGTGCAGCTGGTATGTAGGCTACTTGCTACACTGTCGCAAGCACTAAAAATGCATCACAAAGCTTGCATTCCAACCAACCAAGCAGGGAAATCCATGCATTGCCATTGGCAAATACTTACCCAAAACCTCTCTGCCAAAAGCTGATCCTGTTACATGAACACATTGGTTCATTTGTGAATAAACCAAAAATAAATCCCAACTAAGCTACTGCAGGATCACAAACCTAATACAAATCTACTACAAGAGAACGACCCTTCACAAGTCAGAATATCATCTGACTTGTCTACTCTTGAGAAAAGCTGTGTAATGTGCATTCAGACTCATTTTGATATTCAAATGGTTAACCACTGGTGTGCACACCTAAATTAACCCAAACCTCTTTCAAAACAATAATTCACTCCATTTGTCCTTCTGTTTCTGTCAAAGTGATATGTTCTCTGTGACATCCACCAGGCAATGCACACAAATACCCTAATAATGTAGTAGTCAAATACTCACACCCCAAATGGTTAACTGAATATTTAACAGTCAAGTCAATTGGATAATATATATATATAAAAGCTTGATGCTTACCCAAAGCAGGAGCCAAACACAAGCACAGGGTCACCCAAACTGCAGTCTCCATTCCAACTGCTAATAAATTCAGAGCAATGACTGTAAATTACATTACATTGTAATCAAATAGCAAGAGAGAGAGAATATGACAATATAAAAGAATATGACAATGTCATATTTTGATTTTAGTTGCATGTATGCCTACATTAAATGTGACTGGAAGGGTGTTATCTGCTATAGAGAAAGTATAAGAGTTTTTTTTTACATTTTTATCTTTCCACCACCAGTGTTTTCAAAAAACAACCGCAATGGCAGTTTTTACCAACATGTCAATTGTAGAATATTTATAAAATTATTTCTATCTTTGAAGATTAGTGAGATAAAATTACTTTGCTGTGTGTATAAGCTCTGTTGATATGGACTCAATGTTTTCTCTCAGCTGGACATCTTGTGTGAACCTCAGAGTAACTTCTATTATGTGTACCATATTGTACATATAATGGCCCCCATGCTTAGTAATGTAGATGGGCTATTTCTGGCTGAGCACTCCAGAATATGACGGCTTGGCAAAATAACTCTCTGAGACAAGACCAGGTGTTGAGTTGCATATGATACTGGTCAACAGACCGATGATTCGTTAGAATACCTTGCTGACCCGGTCAGCTATCTTGCACATAAATAATGGTATACAATGCATAGGAGGAGCCTTAGGATTTACTTAGCCTATAGTTTAAGGCTTACACCAAAATGAGACGAAATGCCAAGGAGGATAATATCGCCCCACAAGCAGTGGGGAGGGGGTCGCTAGGTGCTCTCCTCCTGTGTTTCTGCGTTTTTGAAAGTTTGTTGTGATGCTAATGCTAGAGCACGGGAATTATATACCCGTTTAACGCAGGACGGGGCGTTAAAGACACATTAGCATGTAATTTGACAGTTACATAAGTCATTGTGGGTTATTTAATGTTGTCTAGCTAGCCTATCTGTAACGTGATACGACAGTAGAAATGGTAGATGTTAATGTCGAATATTATAGGCTTATGATGTTGCTCTAATTTCCTATCAAAGGCCTCGTCGCTGTGGCATATCATATAACTATGCATATAAGTAAGCATAATGTAAACAAGCATAAGTATTACCTCACAAATATATCTCAACTCAAAACACGTAGCATGAAAGCAACACAATCTTCTGGGCTTTCTTAAAATTAAAACAACGTGGCTTTAGTTTTTCTAACTCAAGACAACTACAATGTAGTGAATTTGTGGTAACTAAAAGCGCATCAAGATTAAGTAAGTGAAAAATGGGGACAGAACCAGCATTTAAGTTAATAATGGTAACTATAAATAACCCAGGTACATTTGCGTTTGTCACTTGAAAGTGAACATATAATCACTTTATATCATACGTTGAAAATGCATTTTTCTAAAATAATTTATATGAAAAACTCAAATCAACTTACCGAAATTATGCATGTAACCAAATGTTCAAGCTGTAGCCGGTTTGTTCCTCCCCCCGCCCAATATCAGCGATATTTTGTTTGTTGAAAGGAAACTTTTCCTCTGCAATATCCTTGTATATAAGTCGAAGATACGGCCTATTCGTCCCACAAACATACACTGAGAGGAATGTTTTTTTAATTGTGTTGTTTATCTCAAATTCGTCGGCAAAAGGAGTTCCTTCGGGGTATAAGCAAACTGCTTCACTCCTGGGAATGAACTGAGCAGAGGGGGTGGGGTAGCCTACTGGTGTGAGTTTTCACGTAGTCTACAGAGAGTTTGTGCTCCAAATGTACTCCATGGCCCTGCGAAAGCAGTAAACAAGCAGAGCCATGCTACTCACTATTCATTGGAATTACATGTTGCCTGTATCTTTGTCGTCAGCACAGCAATGCAATATGTGCAAATGTACATTTTCCCCCATAGGTCGTGCACAAAATAGGCTGATTCAATTTTAAAAATAGACTAGTAAATATGTTTTTATGAGTAGTTTGTGAACTGGCTTCTTCAGGTAAAACCACACCACCTAGTTAGATTACACAGGCAGTTGACCAAAATGTACAGTTGTCCCAACGTTTTGTCCCAAACGTCCCAAGGTACATTTGAGGTTCACATTCCATTCAATTACTTGAGTCAAAGTATATACTCTTGGTCAAATATTACTCAAATCCAAGTGGAAGTTGTTCAGTCACATTGGTATTTGAGTAAAGTACTGTCTGAAATACTTAAATATCTTTTTCTTTTTAATGTTAACACATTGTTGTGATGCCACAATGCATTTTCAGAAACTACTAAATTGCTTGTATAAGCAGAATAAAAAACATGGTTGATTATACAACGAGAAAACTATCTTCACTGACAGTAAAATAATATATATATAGTGCCTTTTTGCTTCTTGTGACGAACACAAGAAAATAAAGTGTTCTATTATTTTAGAAAAGAAAAGAAAATTCATGCACTGACTTCAAAGCTGTGCCTCATAGTTTCTACTCAAAAATAAATATTCTCAAGTGAATGATGAAAAGATGAACAGTCAAGTTTATTTTCATGTCCTTTAAAAACTACGTTGTTACTGTCCACCCCCATAGAGTACTTCAGGTTTAGTTTAAACTATGTGTTACAACAAGATTAGGGGTTGAAAGTCAGAGTGCGTATGCCCCTCCCATACCTGTTGCATGGCTGGCATTCCTCTGCTCTAACAGGCTCACACTGTTCTCAAACTCTACAACAACATGCAGAGCTGCTCCAAAAAATATGGGACATTAATGTGTGGTTCCGTGGGTGCTATGAAACAATTTAGAAGTGTACCTTAAAATGGAAATACACTGCTAATACTATCACAGAATCAATTATTTAAACATTTGTCAGCTACAGCATATGGGCTATTAGAAATCTCCATTTGATCTTCATCCTGTAAGTGTAAATATATCAACAACGGGTCTCAGTTAAATTAAATGACAAAATCAGTCGACTTTTGTACAAATGATTAATGGCTGTAAGGCATTGCTGTACCTGTAGAGCTGACGATTCTGTCACCTGTGCTTATAAGCCACTGAAATGTAAAGGAACAAATTGGATTAAAAGGTCCACATGTCAGAATCAATATAGAACATACAGCACTGTATGAAGTTATAAATGAAGTCCTAGACTTATCCGTGTGTAATAAGGTTTTTTAACATTTAAAATGAGGCATCACAGGTAAACCTTGTGATTTTGTATATAACTCAATTTTAAGTTTTTCTGACATTATACATCAATAACTCCCATACATACATAAACACATTTGTTTCCAATAATAAATATACTTTAAAAAAAAATTATATATATATAACTTTATACCAACTGTTGACTGCACACTGTATATTTGAGTTCTTGCATGCAGTGTGTTACATTTCTGTGTGTAGTATTACAGTATATATATTTGAAAAGCTTATTTTCTGGAGTGTATCATTATGTAGTCTGTATATGGATATTCACAAAGGCTATGTTGTGATTCATGCTGAACAATTGTTTTTTTGCATTTTTAATCCTTTATGTTTATGGCCAATTTTTTCAAAGCAACCATTTACCAGTGCACCAAATAATTTTTCTCTGCCATTCATAGAGGTACCTCCATATAATTCCACACACTGATTTATAAGTCTTCCAGCCAGATTTGTATGATTTTTTTTGTAGGTTTAATTTAATCAGAAAATCTATGCAAAATATGCATTCGTCATACACGTGAATATTGTTTTTTTAGTAACTCAGGTATGTATATGTCTGACTGTTTGACAGTTTGTTATCACAATGAACAAAATAAGAAAAAAAAAGATTCCGACTGAAATCAATTGGTTGCAAAATGGATTGTGATATGCAAATGACCACATACTCAATTAGGTACTGCCTCATTTGTAAATTTTAAATCTAAATTAAATTAATAAAGAATATTGAAATGCAATTGCATGTATATTGTTTTTATGTATACTTTCAACGTGTGAAGTTTCATTCTGTTACGAGAAAAAGAAGAAAAAAAAAGTCTAGAATAAGGGTGTGGTGCTTTGCCTTTAGGGAGAAGAATGGTATTCCCAAAACAACTTCAAGTACCTACTGTAGCACGCACTAAACAGGGTAGGCTTAGTATAATGCCACACCTAGATGAGCCCTTTATTCATTTTTGGATGACAAGCAGCAATTGTATTACAATGATGGTGATTTTGGATCTTGGCCTGCGAATCTCTGCTTCAAATTCAGTAACTACTAGAACGAATTCTCTGGCATTTCTTGGAATAAATGAAATAAAATAAAAAACACATTCTCCATGCCTTATTATGCTGTTCACTTCTGTTCATAATGTCCCAAAGGTGACTGAGGCAGACATGATCACCATAGCAGTCAAAATAAATGTACAGTTGAAAAGAGTTATTGATCAAACCTGCAGCGCCTGAAGTGAAGAGAAATAGCTCAAGTTGCTGTGGTAACAGTGACTAATTTAATCAGAGAGCTAATGTAATGATGTATCTGTCTGGGTGTGATGTAATTCTTTTTACACACTTACCAGCTAGAAAAGTCACCAGCCCTCCAGGAGCCAACAACCACAGACACGTCGGTTGTAATCTTTCCATCTGCGGTCGTCATGTCATCTTTGGGGTTGTTGTTGTTGTTGTTGCCACAGGCTCCACACATCTTGCTGGTCATGTGATTGTCTACAGTGACTGTCACCTCCTGGGAAATAGAAAAGCTGACACGTACAGCAGAGGTCTTCTCAATGACCACAGCCCGGCCTGCCATCTGGACAGACAGTTGTTTAGTCAGCTTGCTGGGTAGAGACACCTTCCTTCCATTCACCTGGTGAGAGAACGAGATGGAAAAATCATGAATAACTGCGCACTCATAGTACATATCTGCATCAAAAATGTTCTGAATGAAACATGTCTGTTTCTCCATCCTTTTGAACCCTTTCTCACCCAGGTGACCTGGTCGCTGGTCACACTGATGGTTGTGTCATTGAAGAACACGTAGACATTGGCCACACTCGGAGACAGACCTTTAGCGCAGACCCTGACGTCCACTACCACACGGAACCACAAGGTGGCAGTCTGGTCACACAGAGAAGCCACCTCAAATGCCCCCAGAGCTCCTATTGCTCCAGACACTCCGTCAAATGAGCTGAGTTGGGCAACAGGGGTGACCTTACAGTGGCTCTGTTTGACATGGCAACCTCTGGTCCCGCCCCTTACAGTGCAGACCTCCCCTTCAGCACAGGCCAGCACCTCACACTTCACCAGGCCTAAGGCCTGGCACACACATCTGGAGGTACAGCCTTTGTTCGCCACCGCTTGGCCCACCTGGAACACAAAGCAAAAATACATGTAAACACAGGTCCTTCCAGATATTTAGACATGTTTTATGAATCTACCAACTATAGCTATGAACACTAATTACGTGTTTAACCAAAAATGACAAAAACATTACAAAAATAAATATTTATTCTACACAATATATATACACGACATCAACCTGTTGTTGAGTCGGTTAGGCTTACCGTCAGGTACTGGCCATTGTAGTTGCACCCACAACCGTTCATGGGAACACGCTGGACGCCATCGGAGACAAAGCCAGGATCACACTGGCATCCTTCAAAGCACCACTCAGAACATTGAATAGAGTTGAGGAGGCTGGCACAGGTGGTGTCACAGGTGTCAGCACACAGCTCGTAGTGGCTATTGACAGGACAGGAGGCAGCTGCAAAGATGGACTCCATTCATAAAACTGTCTGCATGTGCACAGCTAGGAAATTGCATTTATTCTATGCAAATGGGATATCCAATGAAAAAGTTATTTAACAGTGAGTTATGTGGTGATAGACTCACGGCAGAATGTTTTACTCCTCCATGGCTGGATCTGAACTCCGACATTTTGACAGGCCACAGTGTAGGCCTGGACACTGTTACACAGGGTCTCTCCGTTCCCCTCCATGGCACAAACATCAAACACACAATGGGAGGTGTAGACCGCAGGGTCCACCTTACTGTGGCAGGCTTTGAAGGGTCCGTTAGGATCACTGATGATGCCACAGGAGTCAGGTCTGCTGTACTGGGCAGCCTTGGCCGCGTCACACACGGGACACTGTCCTCCACATCCCCCACAAACAAGTACAGGCACGCCCACCACCCACGACTTTCCAAAGTCATCTACGTTGTTTGTTGCTGAGCCACTTGGAAGTCTGAAGTCATCAGCAGGATTTGTGTTGTAGTTTCCACAGAGGCCACACATCTTACCCTGGTATGTAGAAGGTACAATCACCTCAACATAGTAGACGGTATCATAAAGAACCTTTAAGCCAAAATCTGTCTGGACAATGATGTTGAGACCTTGCTGAGTGACTGTAATACAACCGTCAGCCAGAGAAAGGGGTAGGTTCATCAGTTCATCATCCACCTGGGAAGACAACGGAGAAGGGATTTGTGGTGATAAAACATAACGACACACTGACTTGAGTAAGTTGGAAACCGGTTGATGAACTCACAATGACTTTCCATGCCATTCTCTGCTGGATGTTAATGGCAAAACCGTAGACTTCCACTGTAACGGAATTGGTTACAGCCACTCTTCCATTCCCATACTTCTCATTTCCCTGAGTCACGTTGAACTCCATCAGCTGGCCTTTGTTGTTATCACAAACTTTGGCCAAGCTATAGACGCACGTGCCCTGGAAATCAAACCTGCGCCCATCAAAGGAGATGTAATGGGGGTCACCGGCAGCCACACATTTGCCTTGTCCGGTAGGATGGCAGCCATTTACCCCCTTTACAACCATACAGGCCTCTCCTGGGCGACACGTGGTCTTCTGGCACGACACGGCTCCATTCTCCCCACAGGTGCACTGATCCACACACTTGGCCTCGGGGTAGAAGACCTCGTCCTTCTTGTAGTAGCGGCCACCGTAGGAACAGCCGCACTCTCTCCCAGGCACACAGACATCCCCGCTCAGCAGGTAGCCCTCATCACACAGACAGGCCTCTCCGCACGGCTTCCTGCAGGTGGTCAGAGGAGTAAAGCTGGCACAGGTGGAAGGACAACCAGAGGCACACAGGGTGTAGCGGCTGTTGGCTGGACACACCCGAGCTGTGGGGAACCAGAGTGACAGAGGAGATGATGGAAGGACGAGACATTAGATGGGGAACATTGATATTTAGAAATGGAACACTGGAATGTTCTACGAAAAAACAAATCCAGACTCACGACAGAAGCTATCTGATCTCCAGGAGTAGATTGTGACTCCTAGGCTCTGACAGGTAGAAACATAGACTGCTACCGCATCACAAATTGAGCCCTGGTGACCTTCATAATGACAGGTGTCATACACACAGTCCTCCAGGTACGGAGTTGGGTCCACACGGCTGTGACACTCTCTGAAAGGTCCTTGCTTGTCAGCTATGACGCCACAGTACTTCTGTGCACGGTACACTTCTGTCTGGGAGTCGGAACAAGCTTGGCACCATGCACCTTGGCAGGCTGATGAACACCCTGGGACTACAGCCACAAGCCAACTGTCTCCTAGCTTGGCTACGTCAGTGGCCACCTGGCCGTCTCGCATGGTCAGATCGTCTTGGGCTTTTCCATTGTAGTTGCCACACAGGCCACAAACTGCACCTTCATAGGTGCTCGGTAGTGTGACACTCACCACGCTATTCCAATCAAAGCTTACGGAGATGCCAGCAGCTGTTTCCACTACAGCCGTCCAGCCACTATGGTACACAAAGAGCTGATCATTATATCTTAATGGCAAGGATGAAAGTTGTCCATTGATCTGTAGAGCAAAACAAGGTATGAAGATTCATATTCCAGGACTCAATTCTTGCCATCCCTGTTGTAAAACCAGCGTTCTAATCTTTCAATTGAAGGATGGTATATTATCTTCTACACTTTTGAGAATCAAAGCTTAACTTAACAGCTCTTAACTGCGTTGGCTAGCTGAGAGTCTGATATGTCGTATGTACTTACCGATACTTTAAAGGGATAATCTCTGCTAATAGTGAGAGAGACCCCATAGATGGTTACAGTCACCGTCTTTGTGAAGGACACAGCCTTGCTTCCACGGTGGTCGTTCTGTACAGTCACTCTGAATGGAACAAGTCCAGACTGCTCAGAGCACAGCGCCACAAGCTGGTACTCACATGTACCCTGGAAGTCAAACCGCCGGCCGTCAAAAGTGCGGTAGTGCGGGTCACCTGAGGCCGTGCACGTGGCGCGGCTGATCGGTTGGCAGGAGCGCATGCCATCCACGAGGCCGCACCTCTCACTGGCGGAGCAGGACGTGTCTTGACACACCACCATGCCCAGGGCTGTGTCACACTCACAGAGGCGAGCACAGGCCTCGTCAGCCCAGAAACGCTGACCTGGCTTGTAGTAGTGACCCTGGTAGGAGCAGCCACATGTGCTGGCAGGCACACAGACACCTGCACTTAGAACATAGCCCTTGTCACACACACAGGCCTCAACACAGGTACCAGGGCAGCTGTTCTGCTGCTCTGGGAAGGGACACGAAGGCTGGCATGGGCTGGCACAGTCTTCATAGTGGCTGTGAGGCTGGCAGTTCATTGCTGGGGAAGATAACAAGATAATAACGATTCACATTTAAACTGAGCAGAGCAAAACATCTTAATGGGCCAACTAAGAATGAAACGATGCAGTTCATTGCTGGGGAGGAAGAGATGGACCAGCTAGTGAACTATCTTAGCATGACTAAGGCCTAATGAAATGGTAAAACGTTAGTATTAAGACATGTAGTCATACTCACTACAACCAAACGTTCTCCTCCAATCATTAATGGTTATGCCTTCCCGCCGACACCGCTCACTGTAGAAAGCTAGTGCCTGGCACAGCATCTTCTTGTCTCCATTATTCACACACATGTCAAACACGCAGCTCTCCATTAAGGGCTGGGGGTCCACCTTTAGATGGCAACTTCGGAACACTCTGTTGTTGTTTGCTGTGAGGGCACCGCACAATGCCTCTGTCTGATACAGCTTGTGTTGAATGTCATCACATGTAGGACAGTTTCCCTTGCATACGTCCCAGCATGGAGGGCCCTTGTCCTGGCCAACATCATGCCAGCTCTTGGCCCACTCCATCACAGAAGAGACCGCCTGGCCTGCTGGGTTCTGAAGCTCGTCGAGGAGATTGCCGTTGAAGTTGCCGCACAGGCCGCACACAAGGCCATAGTAACTGCTGGGTAGCTTGATGGTTAGAGTCCAGATCATGTCATACGAAACACCCAGGCCAAAGTCTGTCTCCACTGCTGCGCCATTACCTTGTTGTAATACCGAGACCTTGCCATCACCAAGGTGTAAGGGTAAATGCTGCATCTCCCCATTGACCTGAGAATATATATAAATATTTTCTACAGAAATGGCATTGGATTTATAATGGGGCATCCATCAAGCCAATCACTGATGACTCTTACCTTGACATGACCAACTTGGTTCCTGCTGATAGTTATGGTGAAACCATATACAGAAATATCAACTTCATTGACGTAAGACACTACGGTGTTTCCCCTGTTATCATTCCTCTCACTAATGGAGAAGGGGACCAGGCCAGCCAAGTCCCCACAGGTCTTGGAGATGGTGTACTTGCAGTTGCCCTGGAAGTCATAGTTGTAGCCATCAAAGGTGTGGTAGTGGGGGTCACCCCAGGCCCAACATGTGCCTGTGTACTCGGGTACACACTCAGCCTCACCCTTATCAACACGGCACTTCTCCTTCACACGGCACTTGGCATCTTTGCATGGATCTACACTGGGTAAAAACCAAGGAGAGCTTCAGTTAAACCTGCTATCTCCAAATAAGTAATTTAATAGTTGCCATTGTATTTCTGTGTCTTGCCTGTGTTGTAGCATGCCCTGACTCTGTTCTTGACCACGCATGTGGTGTTTTGAGAGCAGGAATACGTTTCACAGACCAGGCCTTTTGTGCGATTGCAGGTGCACCTTATGTTACAGTCTTCACTGTATGTCACTTCACCAGACTAAAGATACAAAGATTGTTCATTACACTCCCGAAAAAAGTGGAATAAACTAAACATATTCCATGTGTTGACTTTTCTGTCTATGTGAATACACATTTTACAACACTAGTCTAAAGTTGTACCATGTAAGTCCTTCCATTTTCATAGCAACCACACTGTGTCTCAACAACACAGCTGTGTCCATTGAATGAGAAGCCTGCATCACATTCACAGCCCTCTGTGCAGCGGGTAGAGCACTGGGCTATCTCAGAGAGGCCTTGGCAAGCTGTGGAGCAGCTGTCTGCACACACTTTGTAGTGGCTATTGGCTGGGCATGTAATGGCTGACAGAGATTACAGGAGAGAAATCATAATAAGGTTACATGCAGTTCCTAGTAATGCATCATATCCTGGACATTTCAGATGAAGGCTGTAGCATTATCCATACTCTACAGGTAATTACTAATAGTCTTTACTTACGACAGAAGGAGGGCGTCCTCCAGGTGTTGACTTCCACTCCGGCAATGTAACAGTTGAAGGCATAGGCCGCTATGCTGTTGCACAGGACCTTGCCATCACCATCGGAAGCACACACATCAAACACGCAGTCATTAAAGTAGGACTGTGGGTCCAGTTTAGGGTGACAGGCTGCAAATGGGCCTTGAGGTGAAGTTAGCATCCCACAGTAGCCAGATTGTGAAAACACAGCTTTTCGATCTGGTTTACAATTTGGGCATTTGTCTCCTTC
>JAODLL010027310.1:0-24077 GCA_026546735.1 Forbesichthys agassizii | reverse complement strand
CAATCTCAGTCAGAGAATGGAACCCCGAAGACATTGACAGAACGAGCCTACACACCAACATACCCCAGACCCCCAAGAGTGTGGGGGTCAATCGCATGAGCATTAGTGTAACAATAATTGGGTATACCGGTAGTAAACCTGCAAAATGAGCCCATTTACTATATCAATAGTTGATTAATCGCATTACATGTGCATCTAGAAGGGCACAAACTATTAAATATAGTTTATTTATTTATATTAAAACACTCACTTTCTTCTTCTCTGGATGTGTGGAAGAATCACATGACCATTGTCTAGTCGTAGTTACAAGTTATTCTGCGATGGGAGCGATATCGGGGTGTTCTGCGGGGCTCATTACCACACAGGGACATGTTTGGCCCCTTGAAGCACAGCAAACGCCACAGCGAACGCAGCGACTTCACGCAGAGGTTCGGATCGGCCCCTCTCTCCCCCTGCTCACAGACTCAATGTCTGCGAGACTGCACACAGCCATTCCAAAGTGAGTTAAGAGCTCCTCTGTCTTTTGTTGGTCTATGCAGTATAACAGTCCCCCCCCCGCTCCGTAGGGTTTATGGACCCAGGCAGCCCCCCACCACCCCCTTCCAAAATGGAAGAGTACAGGCTGCATGAAAGGGTGAGTGAGGGGCATAGAAACAGTGAAGGGGATGGGTTAAGGGCTTGAATATGCAGCTGAGATGGCATTGTGTGTGTGTGTGTGTGTGTGTGTGTGTGTGTGTGTGTGTGTGTGTGTGTGAGAGAGAGAGAGAATCGTATCGTCGACACCTCTGGCCCTTGACTCGGCCTCATTACAATGACAAAGCAAGCAAGTGGGGGTCCCTCGCTGGAGGAGGGTGCAGAGGGGTTGGGGATTGGAAGGTGGGTGTTTGGGGGGGGGTGGGGGGAAGGCTCAAAAGGAGGCACATTCAGAGGGAGAACCGGCTAGAAACGGAGACTGTGCTACGCCCCCAAAATCGACTGGCCACGCGCAGGCGAATCACAGCCTCAAAGGCTTCCTTGGTGTAGAAAGATCAAAGCGCTTTAACACTTGTGGATTCAGCGCGCAGCCTCCTGTTTGACCGCAGGGGTTTCAATTGACAGAAAAAACTAAACATCTGACCCAATTCAAAAGCCCAGAAAGGACTCCCCTACAAATACATAAACAATCTAGAAGCAGATGTCACATTAACATTGGAGTCAAGTGGAGGACAGCAATAATGCACACCAAAAAACATACCAGTGAGCCAGAGCTATTTCACGTTCAGAAAAAGTTATGCAGTATTAATATTCTGGCAATACAGAAATAAATGATAGAAAACATCCTACAAACCTTTAAATATTTAGTACTCGTTTGTGCAAGGGAAAATTGCTTGGGGTTATGGTGGTGACAAGACCATAAATTATTACAAGTATAACACATAAACTTGAAGAAAATCAACTGAACCATTTTTTTTGGGGGGTTAAAGGCAGCTAAATTAATTGCCTATATTCACTACCAATACCAGATTGGGTAGGTGTAGTGAAAATATATTGACATATATGCTCCTAAAGGTTTCTGGCCCTGGAAATATAACAGGAAAAATATGCCCCTAGAATGCCAAATAAATGCAGTCATGTGTTGTTGTAGCCTAGTGTAAAAGCTAGGCCATTAATGCTCTGGTTATTTTATCTGCATGAGGCTATTCCAAAGTGATAAATCACCCAGGGCAGGTACGCATAGGCCCAAAGCCATTTCCTTGGAATCGCCTAAGGAAAACACGGGTGATGAGATTCCAAACCCCCAAGTTAGCGGCGCTCTGCTCCGCAGCAGGGAGTACATCTCGGCCAAACATGGAATCAATATCGACAGAGCAGAACACACAACCACCCCAGTAAATGTCTTCACCATCTTCTACACAAGGGCCCTCCACACACACACAGCCACGATTTCCTTTTCCCCTGGAAATAGCTTCCCAAGTCATGTTTCCCGTCAAGCTAAGCTCTTCAGCAACATAACTTGAAAACACCAGCCTACAGTCTATTAAATAAGCATTAACTAGACTATTGCTGTGCCTACTCCTTGTCAACAACATGGGTCAGTGTCACATTCAAAAGTGCCCATACGTTGGTATGTCGAGTATCTGTCAAGGCGTACAACAGCCAACCCTGAAGGCTGTGCCTATAAATAGGGGTTCCCAAAGCAGCCCTCATTGCCTTCCGCTATTCCCTGATATTCTTAACCTAGGCTGAATGCTGGACAGATGCCTGCTTATATTATCCTATGACCTGGATGCTCCACTGGCATGAAGCCAGAGTGTGTTCTAGAAAGCCCTCCCCCCACCCAACCCACAACACACTTGTAGTGAGTGATAGACCCTGCTAATGCACTGTAAGTGCAACATCAAGTATAGGGATAGCTGCCTGACAACGACTTTAAGATGTGCCATACATAGTGAATGTTTCCCGGCAATTCCTCATAGACAAATGTACAAGACTGGCTTATGTAATGCTGAAACAACATAAAAAATAAAACAGATTATATCCCCCATTACCAAGGGAGTCGTTATACATAATACACTGATTCATACTCCCAAAAAAGTAATTTAGATTGCACCACACTTTACAGCAGGTTCTTTACCAATGGGCAGAACCAGCAGCAGGGCGATTTCTAGGGGGTAAATATGATGAATTCAAAGATTACGTTTCTTAATCTATGGGTCAAAAAGGTTGAGATGTTGAACCACTGTCAGAGCATCTCATACATTTTTATTGTTGAGAATACTTACAGTCTTTCCAATGTAGACAAGCCGATGAAGGATCCATTTTTAAGTTCTTGAATCTTGTTATTGCTCAAAATTCTGTGGAGAGAAATTTAAATGTGTGAATGCAAAGTCACTAAAAACTGCCAATACGATGTATCAAAATAATAGCACTAATTTAAATATAAATGTTTTCTGTCATGCAAAATGTCATAGGCATTCTAATTACTGCATCAGGCGCATTAATCATCATAGCCTTATCATATCTACACCTATAGATCTATAAGACTAAGAAACTAGATCATCCAATTTGCTCAGCAAATAAATGCAATTGCCATAAAGAAATTCCATCAGCACTCAACACATTGTCAGCTAGGGAATGTCCTGATGTGATTTTTCAGGAGGGGGTGGTGTTTGAAACAATACATAATTTTCCTTCAAAGCAGTGTGACCTTTTGCAACACAATGTTACCTGGGTCTATATAAAGTCTTAATATTTATCCCAATTGGTGATCAGGTAGGAGAGCTGAAGTCAAATCTTTAGCTCACATTCTCCTTACAGTCTTTTTAATCGCTTACCATTTCAGCACTTTAACTAGTAGTTAAGACGAGCTAAAGCTGGAGCCTTCCATAAATTACCCTTTGGTTTGAGGGGTTAACGTACATGATTCGGAGGGGGGTAGTGAGTCATCAGATACATTATACCAGGTTGTTTTCCAACTGCCACATGAAGTCACTCATTCAAGCAAACGAGAACGACCTGATCACATGAAGGCTTATATTGTGTGTCTGTTGCGTGTGCGCGTGTGTGTGTGTATGTGTGTGGTGGTGGTGGTGGGGGGGAGTTAAAATTAATTGTTACAGAATTGGTGTCCCTTAGTTGGTTGGTTAATTTATTGAATTAAATACAATGTTGCACATAACCCAGTTCCTGTGTCATTAAGGTTTTCCCAGTAGACTTGCTAAAGCAGCGGTTAGCATGTTAGCTCCCAGGAGAAACCAAAGGCGCTGTGCGGTCAGCATAGAGCTTTGGCAAACAGGGAGGGGATGCGGTGGGTGAACATACATTGTAGCGGCACCCACAACCCCAGGCCAGATTGGAGTCATTACAGGGTGTTGAGGGGTTGTTTTATGACAGGGCTGGGCAGCACAGCTTCACTGAAGCTTCCCGTTTGGCTCACAAGACTCCCTGGAGCGGGTTAACGGATCCTCTGTTTTAAGACTCCCACAGTGGTGGGCAAGCTTGTGCTCGTTCTCCTGCCAGATGTGAGAACGTGGTGGTCGGGTACTGCGATGTCGATCAGTGCCTGAACTCACATGGAGTGATGATATCGCCATAGAGGCTGGCCCTCCCAAGGAGAAACCAGTTTGCATTACATTACACTGAGGAATAATTGGTTCGGTGGAAGATCTGAGCCCATCGGTGCTAACTTTGTTGTATGAAACTAATGTGGTCTTGCAATAAGGGTGGCCTTATTGTTCCAACAATTTGGGAAAACGTTTTCAAAACAAGAAGCTAATTAGACTACAAATGCCTAGATGTATACATCAGCCGGGAAAAACTAAATGATAAACACAGCTGATGAACTTGAAACAAATACTGCTGTGAAAATAAACAGGAACTATTTTAATTATCGCAGCTCTGAAATAAAGCAATTATTTATACCCATTAGTAAACGTAGCATTGCTGACCGTCAAAATAAATCTGTAAGAAGTGTCTCCTGAGAGCCATGAGCCCATCTCATGCCCCCATTCCAGTTTGTCTTTGTCTCTTGTTTTTCACGCAACATCTTTCAAATTCTGTGTCGCTGTTGTTTGCGTTCGGCAAGAGTTCAACTTGGGTCAAATGCTCCTATGTTTCGACTATAAAATGGATAACTAGCCCTGTAATTAGATTTTCAGATGGGAGTAGTAAAACGATTAAGCCAATTCCAAACAGGGCTGAACTTCATAAAAAGGCAAAGGCACAGTAAACAAGGGAACGAAAAGTAAACCTAAGTGTAAACTAAACAGTTTAGTATTTCGGCACAATTTCCAAATTAAGCCTGCTGTGTCCCACCAGAATACTATTAGAAATATATGTTAGTTTTCTGAAGTATTTTTGTATTTGTGGATATTGAGCCTTGTTTTGTTAGTCACTACTGCTCTCCAGTGTGTATAAGCCTATCAGCGGATCTCAAACAAATGTATCCTGTGAGAGCACAAATTCCACCAAGGAAACCTCATAAATGTACTCTAGTTGTATTACAAATATTGACAGTGAAGAGGCGCTTTGGCCATAGACATAGCAGAGAGAAATATCTGACTTCAATTGGCATCCATCTTTGGCCCTTGCTCAGTGTAAAACGACTGTTGAATTCCTCTGGGCTATGCCTGGAACTGTAGAAGAGGGGAGTCACCCTTATCTTGATGCATAGATAAGGCCTGTTTGAGCTACAACCAGTACGATCCCCTACAAATTCACATCTGCTGATGAAACCAGACTTTCTTCTTTAAAACAGTAGCTAGCAAATACATACCTCAAGCAGACTATAATATTTTGAGAATGTTACGTATAATCTATAGAGACACGAGCTTTCCTTAATTTTTAAGAAATAACAAACCAACAATACAATCTTGGACTGTTTCACCTTGGCTTCAAAGACGTTTGTTTTTATTAAGAAACTAACTTTTGATGTAGGTATCCCTACATTAACCAGAGAAGGGCTTAAAAGTGGTTGGCCACTACAACTCTCTCACAGGCATATAGTATTTTAAGGACAAAGCCAACAGTTAGTCTCTCAACACTTGCTTTATCCTCGGGAGACTATTAGACAAAGAACTTCCAATAGCAAAGAACTGTGGCCCTTCATGCGGGTTTCAAGAATGTAACAGACTGCAGTGGAGCTCATAAACCCCTTTTAAAGTGCCTCTCTGTGTCGATACAGCAAATGGAAAAGTGGGGGTTTGTCTCAGGTGGTAAAAAGGCGCAGGCCGATAACAGAGGTACTGACTTAACAAACGTATTACTGGCTAAAGAATTTCCCTGTTTCCACAACAATTGTTTGCATTTGTGAAGAGCATATTGGCCACAAAAGGCTCAGAAATTGTTTCTAATATTCATATTTCATGTGATTCTATGCTGTGAACCAAATTGCTCACTGCACAAACGCATCCAGTTTCATCTAACAGCACAGTATTAAGGCATTGTACGCCTAACCAATAACCCTAAACAACCTTGTGGGGAAAGAGAATGTCTAGCCCTATACATAATTCACCTTCTGTTCATGTTAAGGCATGCTAAAATGGACACTTCTCGTAGCTCTCTAAGCGATGCCACTCAGCTGCAGTCATGAGGCTAACAATATCTCCTTTCCCCTTCCAGTAAAACATGCTACAAGGTGCAGAGAGCGTTATAGCTACCACTGGCTGAATAGAAAACCGATACTCAGGGAAACCACCATAGCACTCAAACAAAAGAAGATTTGCAGTAAACGAAGAGAAACCAGCACTACACAAGTAGGCTAAGGCTTGTTGTCTTATTAAGCAGACAGGCCGGACAAAACAGCCCATCTGTGATTAAATGTAAAGACTCGGTACAAGCTGGCGAACACAAAGCTCAATAGGTCTGCACAACTGAAGGCTAAGGGCTATATATTTCTGTATTTCCGTCAGGGCAATGCCTTTTGGATTGTGATGTCCACTCTGCAAACACAGGAGAGCAGCAAATGAAAACACAGGAACATTGCTGCAGCCCTGCCTAAAGGGAACAACACAATGCCTTTATATAACTTCAGACAAGGGCAGACACCTAGGAAACTAGATCCATCATGCACAAGCACATAAAGGCTCTAAGCACGCTAACCTGGATATATTATGTCAGTTACGATAAACAAAAATCTTATGAATGACAAATACAAAAAAGCCGGAAACGTTGTCTTGAGATTGATCACATTTTCAAAAGAACATATCTGTAGTTGTCAGGCAAAATTATTTCAATAAATACTAATTTTGTTCATTTAAAAAAACGGTTGTCTTATTTGTTTGCGCTGGTGTTTGAATTTTGTGTCAAATTCACCTGGCTGACAAACTGTTCCATCTTAAACCAGAATTTAAACCAATTTAAAGTTTATCTTAAACCAGAAGTGACGAGATGGGGGGATTGGGAAGAAAAGAACTCAGACAAAAGTAGCAGGACTAAAGTCAAGGAAAACAGATACATACACGACCCTAACTTGATTTACAGTCTCTGCTGCAGCTGTGAACCGTGACAGTTTACTGCACTCTGATGTGCCATCAAACTCAGCCAGGATTTCCTGTAGCTGTGGAAGAAACCTCCACCTAATCCCAACATTAATCCTATGCTACACTGTGCAGACTAACAACCTGGTGTGATTTAGGACTTTAGGTACTGGGTCTACTCCAGGTGTTTCTAGAATGGTCCCTGATTACACAAAAGACAACCTGGGAAGAAATATGAGCTGGGTGGCAAATAACTGGGAACAGCAGCCTTAACCTACATATAACAGGCCAGTTCATGTCTGTGTGGGCTGTCGATTTCGCATGAACAGATACCACATGACTAAACTCCAGCTAATACACCCAAATGTGTGCTAACAATTGATACTTTCCCCACTGCGGGTCAAAAGGTGCACGGAACACTTTCAAGACCTTGTATTTTAGCGAGGGTCCTATACTGACACGAGATGACAGGCAGCTGTAAACACGGTTGTGTCATTTCCTCTCAGATTACTCATGCATGTGGTATCATTTGGAGCTCAAATGCAAGGAATGTATCCCTCATCCTTTCTATACAGAGAGTCATTCAATACCCCAAATATGAGCTGCCCTGGACAACTGCATTTTTACGGTTAACTTATTTCACTCAATGGAACTCAATTTAATTCAGATGGCAAAAAATATTAAACATAACTTGTTCCAGAAAATATTTCAACAAAACTGCATTGTTATTTTTTCTCTTGGTTTTTTAATTGACCTACTCTGGCAGACACAGAGCTTCTGAAATAGAAAACAACAATTTTGAAGAAGACTTGCATAAAATAGGTGTATAATCAAACATAGCCTGTGTTACCCAAGTCTCCAGAAAAGGCATTGGTACAATGCTAAAACCGGGAGGAAATGTAGCCTGTGTGTGCTTCTTATACAGGGAAACTTCAGAATTGCACTGCAGTGATTACAGTTCAGGTTAACTGTGCTCCATGTTAAAGCTGTCGTCTACCCACCGCAAGACAGCGAGAGAGTCATAAAACAAGACCCTGGACCTACTACTGCACATAAAAGAGAGGACTGTACTATTTTACAGCCCATAAATTAACACCCTGAAAATGGGCAGTCCACAATAACTGCCGGTTCCTTTCCACTGTTTAAAGCATTGTTGAGAATATTGCATAATTGCTATTCTAAAACTAGTGTCACAGAGTGGTACAAAAGACAAAGGAAAGACTAGATTATGAGTGTAGGAATTCCAAATAATAAGCCTATGCATGTTGTATGTCTCTGGTCTGTCTAATTAGGTCCTGTGCTAAGGGTCTTCCTGAATAGCAGTGATTAGTCTTCCAACAACTCACTGTCAGTTCAGCTCAACTATTTCCGCATTATAAGTATTGTTGAAAGGTTTATGTTAGCTGGTCTTAAATTTACTTTGCTGGCCTTTTCAGTACACCATTTAAGAACTTGTATCAAACAAAAGGCAGCTTTCCAAAAATGTATAGGACTTGTATATTTTACATTCTTAATGAGGGAAAACTAACATATATTGGTATGGAAGTCCAGATTTAATACAGGTTTATTGTACAGATTACAATCTACCTCAACAGTCCTCCACTATTACTTCTCTTACTATAAGAAGGTATTTGTAATTTCACTTTTTCCCCATGGTGCATGCTCTGGGATGGTCAGTTATCACTCAAACACGATTTATGTTGGTTTCGAACTCATAATCTATATTTTAAGGCCAATTAAATGGTTTTAAACATTTGATCAGTGATCATTCCAAACACAATATAAAACACTCAAGAGTCATTTGCACTCCCAAGTTCTTGGTAGGTTTACAGAGACCAACATTACATTATTATTATTATTGTCTTAACTATAACTCAATTATATGACCACATCACTAAGCAACACCAGATAACCACTACCAGCCATGTCAAAAAAACAAAAATATAGCTTGGATTAATTAAACCATAAATCTGCTTTACCCATAAAGGAGTGTGTGGGTGATAGTTGTGGTTTAATAGGAATACTAATAAGTAACCATACTATAATAATAGTGTGGTCAGTGTCCTGTTCAGAAACTTTTTGCCTGTAATGGTATCAAATGATACTAGTTTCCAATGCAATGGTAACACTATCAACATCACCGGTGTATTCAAATGCCAACGAACCATGGAGGGGTGTCCGATTTTAACATTAGCACTGATTTAGGATCACACCTTCCCCTGCGTAGCTCGCCAGACTAAAGAAAGACGGGCAGCTACAGTTACATATGGCAGTTTTATAGCGTGCAGCTGCGATGGGAGTGAAACGAAACGAATTACAATATACCTAGATTAAAAAATACAGTCTGGTGAACTGCACTCTCGGTCAGATTGTATAGAATTCAGAGCAAATACCTATACTGAAAGCCTGTGAGTGAGAATCAGATTCCTCTACAGGTAGGCCACAGGGTATCTGCAGGGAGGACTTTAATTAACACGCAATACAGTGCAAACTATAGGGTTTACTTACAAAGCGACTGTTCTGTTGGGGAAGGAGTCTGGAGGTAACACCTGATGGAGTTCCATATTGCTGCAAACCACTTTCCTGTCCGCCATGGTCGCGGGCGTCACTATTTTACCAGCGCTCTTTGAACGTTCACCATATGATTTACAATCAGATGATGCCGTCAAGACCCCGCCACTCAGTAATACAATCAGAAACAGCAGCAATACATCCCCCTTCATTTTCCAAATGTCTACAAATCACTGCAGCAGCGTTAACAACAAGACTACATTAATATTAAGTAGGACCGCCGATGAAGTGTTTACAATGGTAAACCGGGTTCAAAAGATCCGCTTAAAGACAAAAATATAGCATTTGGCATGTTGTGAACACCACTCGGTTCAAGTAAACATTGTTCATCCATGTATTGAAAAGGATTCGCTTTATTCCGCCGAATTTAACCCGACATAGGTACCCTCCTTTGTTTGCCGCACAGTACACGTATAAATCCATCCCGTCGTTTATAGCTCTTCATTTCCTTGCCGGAGGGAAAAATAATATCCAGAATGTTTGTGGTATGTAGCTTGTTTGATGATAGAAAAATAACACTAACTATTCAAACAGATACATATTTTGTTGGCCATAGCGCGAATCCATGTGAGCGTGTTGCCTGCTTTCCCGACGCAGACAGTCAGAGGCATACACCAACTTCAGGAAACCTGATCGAGCTTTCCAAACTTTTTCAGGGGTCCTCTCCGGAGCATTTTATTCCAGCGGCGCAAACAAGAAAAATGAACCAGCCCAAGTCATTGCAAAGCCTCAACATTTCCATGGGAATCGTTCTCCCACTTTACCTGAAGAAGAAGAAGAAAAAAGGACGCCAGAAATTGCATTATAAGATGCATTGTAGCGTAAGTGGAATTGACTAGAGATTTCTCGGTCATCGATATAAAAAATGACGGTCTCTCTCGTAAAACAGACAATTCACAGCCAGTCTTCTATCCATTGGGAACTCTTCCGTGGTCTTGCCCCGGGCTCCATGTTGCATTTTCGACTCGTGACGTCACGCAGCCATTCACTCCAGAGCGCTAACACAAAAGGAAAATATTGAGGGCAAACCATAAATACAAGAAAACAAATGTAAGGTACGATCATGGAGATCATATTACTTTATTTGAATTACTACCTCAATTAATATAATATATGTCGTGTTTTCCATGTGTTTATAGCATATCATTTTAGTATCTATTTTTCCTTTTGGCCTGCGAAATTGAATAACATCAGGAATATAAAGCGTATGGACATTTTGTGGACCTAATTTAAGCTACAACATAGGATAATTTGCCAGAAGACCTATTCGTCCTTTTTGTTTTTAGGATTTTAGGAAATTACTTGTAGCATATGGTTTAAAACCACAGAGGCCCAGTGGATGTTTGCGACCTCGTGCCTAGGGGCACGATGTTGCTTCCATTAGGGTAGGCTACTATAGTTATTTGCATTTACATTTACAGTTATTATAGTTATTTTTTAGATTCTTTGTGGGCCACATCTTCTACTGGAAAGGATCGTCTGCAAACAAAGCTATTGAACGACATTATTGTCAGTGTTACATTTAGGCTACAATATGCGTTTACTATCCTTTCTTTTATTTTGTATAATCAAATAAAGTGTCATATTTACGGTGCAAACCTCAAATACGTGTTCTTGTATTCTTTCTGTTTAATGGTAGCATGTTTTACAGATACAGAAATAACGTAACGCTTTGTAACAGGAGACAAACTAGATAAAATATGTCACTGAAAAAAAATAACTGTCTCCTGAATTGTTTTCTATTACATTTCTTATACGTTAATATAAAATTACAGCAAAAAGTGAACGTGTTTCTCAAAACAAATTGCGCGTTGCGCAACTGACATGCGCGAACTTTTGGCATATGCAGCTGTTCTACTACCTGATATGATTATTAACCTTTGGTCGAAATACTTTGGACCCTTGTGAATTATGGTATGGGGTTGTTGAAAATAATTTAACTTACCGTCTTGATTAGTGAGACAACAAATAACATTTTTCTATTTTTAAAGTCTAAGTTTTTGTTTAGGCTTCTTCCACCATGTTTCCACGTGATTTCGCATGGGGAGCAGGTACTTCAGCTTATCAAATAGAAGGTATGTAAACATCCGGAGTTGTTTTGCCTTCGGTAGGCCTACTCTAGTTAAAACACCGCCAACATAAGTGAACTGTTTAACATTGCAAGTTTACACAAGACGTTTACAACAATACTGCTGCCCTCTGACATAAACGAGGTGAAACGCATGCTGAATTAATTAATTAATGAATTGTTTAATTGTTTAGGTGGCTGGGATGCACACAATAAGGGACCAAGTATCTGGGATGTATTCTGTCATTCTGAGAATGGACGAGTTTTCAGGGACCAGAATGGCGACATCGCCTCTAACAGCTATGGAATGTGGGAGAAGGACTTGAAGTGTATCAAACAGCTTGGACTGACACACTATCGTCTGTCTCTCTCCTGGGCCCGCCTTCTGCCTGATGGGACCACACAGAATGTGAATCACCAAGGTATTTATTTAGTAGCATGCAGGAACCATCAGTTGTATGAAAACCAACACACAAGCAAGATCTCTCTGATTTTCCTTCTTTCCTGTGTTCAGAAATTATCTACACTGCACCAATATAATTATTGTTATTGTAGAAACATTTAAAACATACAATTTTACCTTGGTTTACCCCTTAATAAAAATGTACATTGTCCACAACAGGTGTGCAATACTACAACAAGGTTATTAATGATTTGCTGGCCTGTAATGTGTCACCAATGGTAACCCTTTACCATTTCGATTTGCCTCAAACTCTTCAAGACCAAGGAGGCTGGAAATCACCAGCAATTGCATCCGTCTTCAACAACTATGCCCAGTTTTGCTTCCAAACGTTCGGGGACCGCGTCAAACTGTGGCTCACCATCAACGAGCCATACATATGCGCTAAATTGGGCCACGAAGACGGCACTCACGCTCCCGGGCTCAAGGAGCCGGGAACCACGGCCTATCTGGTGGGTCACAACATGCTACGTGCTCACGCAATGGCCTGGCATAGCTACAACAAATTATTTAGGTCAAAACAAAGAGGTGCGGTGTCGCTGGCACTCAACAGCGACTGGGCCGAGCCATTAAACCTGGCTAGCACTGAAGACTGCATGGCCACGGAACGTTACCTCGCGTTTAGTCTGGGATGGTTTGCCTGGCCAATATTTGTCACGGGAGATTACCCGGAAATAATGCGGTCTGCTGTTGACGCCCAAAGTAGGAAACTTGGTTACAAGGGCAGCTCTAGACTGCCCAGTTTCAGCGAAGACGAACCGGGTGTTTTGGGCACCGCCGACTTCTTTGCTCTGAACTACTACACGTCACGCAAAGTGGTGCATAGAGGAGGCTCTGAGATGTCTTTGAAGAGTGACCAGAAGGCAGAAGGGGTATTGGATCAATCCTGGCCATTGTGTGGGGTCTCCTGGTTAGCTGTGGTACCATATGGCCTGAGAAAGCTCCTCAAGTACATCAAGGTAAAGAACTATGCTAATCTTGGCAAACTGAATTCAAATAAAACATGCATGCATTCGATTGAAATGTTGCAGTGAACACAATCTGTTATTTGGGCTGAAAACCCTCTGATGCCCAACATTTAGGGTACCTGCTCTTGTGACTTTTCAGTTACAGGCCATTAGGTGGAGCAGGGCGACAGGCTGTCACAAATGAATTCCACTTTACACACTGTTAAGTCCTGTCACACTAGTTTGACAGTCTTGATAAATTGCTTAGCTGACCGACAACAACAACATCTGCCATGTGACTTTGCAGGAGATGTTTAACAACCCTGCGGTCTATATTACGGAGAACGGTTTCTCTCAGGTTGGCCCGGTGCAGCTTGAGGACGTCCAGCGTTGTAACTTTTACCAGGACACCATCCTTGAAGTAGCCAAAGGTACATACATTTATTGTGAAATCACTGATAACAAACAAATAAAATGTCACTATGGTTAAAACACTAAAAAACAAATTTCAAATCCAGTATAAAGTATAAAGTACTGTATATATGGTACAGTAAATGGCAATCTGGAGCTATAATATCTTAATTCGTGCAAATGCAACACCCACCAAAATACTATGGTATCCCTGTGTGTGTTCCCATTGCTACCCTGACTCATCTTCTCTACACTTCATCAATTCATTTAAATATATTTTAAAGTTAGTTGTATGAAAAGTATGCCCAAATCACCATAATTTTCCTGACTTAATAAGGTGTCAAGTCTTTTTTTGAAATTGTCTCATTTGCATGACATACTTCTAGCTAAATAAATATTGCATATTTGTCATTTAGTCATGCTACAGAAAAGGTCAAAATGTGCATTCTTAAACAATAAAAAAAAACACTGCATACAGCCTTAGTTCAACACACTTTAGTATAATTATTTTATATGCAACAGTTAATTTTGAAAATAAATGAGTGTCTTATTATTCATTAGAAAACCGGAATGCTAAATTTGATACATTGATATAATGGCTGTAACACCAAAGCTCAAGACGGAAGCGTTCCACGAAGGGAACCGTGTCATGACTCATGTGTAACACTTGAACTAACCCGGTTTACATTTCTTGGTGCTTTGTGCCTGTTCTCTAGCTATTGGAGAAGATGGGGTCAATGTACTGGGCTATTTTGCATGGTCACTCCTGGATAACTTTGAATGGGCAGATGGCTACAGCGTTCGTTTTGGATTGTTTCATGTGGATTTCAGCCAAGAAGAGCGACCTCGAACGATATACCGATCTGGAACTAAATATGCTGAGATCATCAGGAATCACAAATATCTGAACAATCCAGGTGACGCTATCTAGGAAAAGAGGAATCCTAGTTTGATCAAATGAATGTCATTAATTCTTATCCAAATGGTACATTTTAAACAAATAGTTATTTTTCTCTCTTGTATTACAAAACGAGATGTGTAAATACATAAATAATACATAAATCATCAAATAAAAACAATAACAATGTATAAACAAATCAAGCTTGCTAGGCAATCTGACTGGCAGTAGTAGTGAGGACACAGCCAGCGAGTCTTCAGTAGATGGAACGGAATGGAAATTAGTATTCTATCCTGCCCAATTCCAGTCAAACTTTACAAGGAGGTTTATGGAGGGCAGAGAATTCCCCACAGTGGGCCAAGCCAGCTGTAAGCCTTCCAAACCAGGCCGCTGCCGCTAACACGTCCTGAGGGAGGAACACATGCATGTGTACACTGTGTGGTTGTGTATGTGCGTGTCTATACTATATATGCCTTGAAGGTATACTGGATTTGAGCCGGAGGGTCCCCATCTGGTTGTACTGACAGTAGTGTTACAGAATTAACACGGAACACAAGCAAGTGCTGATATGGCTCCATTCCTCTGCCTACTCGGTGCAGTGTTGATCACAATACAGTGAGCTGGGGTTTAGTCAGGTACTATAAAGTAGTATAACATCTGTTTATTATCTCTACTACTAGTATGTTTCAGGTTGACTGGCTGGTGGTTTGATACAATACTTAGTAAATCTTACAGGTAACAGCGTTGCAAACTGGAACGCCGCACTTGATGTTAGACTTCTGGTAAAGATTATGATTTCTCAAACAATAAATGGTGCAATTGACAGGAATATAAAGTGATGCACAGCAAATTGCTACTTGGAGAGAATTTAGAAGTTATGGATGACAGCCACCCAGATTACTTTTATGGCTTTATGAAAATAGGAAAGTGGCTTAAGGGTGTACAAATCAGCTTTAACCACGTCTATATCAACACAAGAAAATCAAGCCTGGCAGGGAAAATACAATGTAAGACCTTCACTAATCTAACATTTAAAAGGCCAAACCGTGAAGTCAAGATCTGAAGAAATTCTATCTGATTATAGTAGTTATGAAATGATTATATTGCTAGACTCCAGCTGCCAGCTAGAGAATTGCTGATAGGGTTTATTGTTGACTGTTAAGGAATAAGGGATTAAAGCTGTTAAGATTGAATGGCGGTGTCTATTGTCATCCACCTTTTAAGGCATTTTTCTGACACATTATTGTATTTTTTGATACCTATATTTAATACAAAAACACACGCAAACCGTGACCATTGTATTACCTTATAACCAGTACTATGCACATATAAATGTGACCCAACCAAAACAACTATTCCTGAGAAGAAATACAAGCTTCCACTACAGTGAATTTCATACTATGAGGCTAGGTAAGAGTGCTTTAGTGGTCTCAAAGGTGATGCCAACAGCGCAACAGCTGCCCGGTCTCAGGAAGACAGGGTGTAATGCCATTTGTGAGCATCAGACAGCTGTGCAAACTCGTCACTCTGAGAAAGAAGCAAAAATTGCGAAGCCCATCTATACTGGGGCCTGTGGTCACTCTCACCGCACACTGGTTCTGGTAGAATTTTTGCTGGATGTTTACATCTTTAAACCTGAGGGCTTGGCAAAATCGAACGATGGCTGAGAATGATGGCTAGTACAAGGAGCTGTTTAATGTAGAGTGTGTTAATATGTAAATATTAAATGTATACCACGGCCTACGAACAGCAAAGACTATCCATTTTTATAAGCCTACAGTGCCACATGGTGGCACACAACGGTATTGCTTTTATTTAAATAAATGTTTGCTGTCTGGAGTTCAAAACACATTTTGTATGACAGTGTCTTTTATTTTATTATTATTTAAACATGCATTCTATTTTTATAACACACAACTAAAAGGCAGCTCCCTAACAGCAATACATCATGGGTTTAACAATTAATATTTATGCTCTGATGTGAAGGAAAATGTCATTTATATTCCATGTTGGGAGACTTTGTTTGCATTAATAAGCATGGTGTATCGTGACATCCAGTTGCCTGTGCATATTGTTTTTAACAGATGTGAATAATGCCCTGGTGGCTCTCCTCCATCTCCGTCAAGCAGAGTGTGGTTCTGCTTTGTCTTATGATGAATAACAAGCTATTGTGGAACTATGAATAATGTTTCTGCTGGCAGTATCAACACTTTTCTGCAGACTTAACTTGAACATAAAGTTGAGGCAAACTGCATCCAAATTTCAGCTGCCGGATCAAATGATTGACTTACATTATGGATTCAGTTTAGTGAGGGACACATTACTCGAGCATGCTTTGCTCATTTCATATCAAACACTTCCACGCTTAAATAAACAAAGGAGATTATTCATTCACCACATTTATTTTACTTGTCTTTTAATTTAGAAGCAAAAGGCAGATTTTCCCATGATGCATTAGGCCATCCAAGTGAATCATGGTAGCCTACAACCGAATTCCACAAAGCTTAAAAGTAATTTCACAGACTACCTCTCGATATTGATGGATATCATCCTTCTCATGACTTGCTGAGGGAATCTACAGTACATGCTTGAAAGATCCACCATTGCTGCTGAATTGATTATATGAAATCTATGTAATAAAGTTGCTGTGCACTTAGAGAATGTTGAAGTTATCCATTTGCAAGAGCTGAGAAATAATGTGTGCCTATTGCAGGTTCGAAAGCTGAAACATTAATTAGCATTTAAATAATTTACTGTACCAGTCTCTTTAATAGCCCAACTACAAATGTTCAACTGTAATTCATTACAGGGAGGAGAATTTATTCTGATTAGGCTGTGATGTAGAAAGTCACCGAAGAAACTATTTCTAAACGTGCTTTCCAATTAAGTACCAAATATATCATGTGTATAGATAAGTTGCTTTTGACAATGAATTAGTACGTTTAATTGTAACATTCAATCACATTTGCTGGCAGAGATTTGCCCTGTGGAACATTCTGGCAAATTACCAAGGGAGGGCCCATTTGTATTTGACCAAACTTAACTCGTTGTATCTTGACAGGCACCATAAAATATGCATCAACTGAGAAACCAATTTACTTACTATAAATTAACCAAATTATTTAGCTGCTAATAAACTATCTTCATAATGAATTATACAAAAATCCCGATCTCGTGAATTGACGCAATGCTTACAGGTAAAGGCTATGACTTTTGGCAAATAATTACCTTTTCTATTTACTGATTACCTTCATATGCATATATTCCTGGGGGAAAACGGTGTAATTAGATTGTTGCTTCAACACACACCACCTCTGAAGCACTGCTGGTATAGCAGGCATTCTCAGTCTCTGCATTTCACTAATATCCATCTTATTTTTGAATTCTGAAGTCAGGCGTTTTTCATATGTGTGTAGCGACCTCCGGCCTATACAATATTATAGTTTATTAGGCTACAACACATGATAACATCACGGCTGGAAATATTTCACAATGTTTATAATCTGTAAACGCAGAGCTTTTTGATATTGAAAATGAGGTGGATAATGTCTCTGTCCTGTCTGAGTGTAGAGATACAGGTTTGCAGTTTTTCCTCCTCTTTATAGTCTGTATAGTGCTTTCTCATCATCTCTCCCTCTCCTAATCATATTGCTTATTTCCATTGAAAAGAGAGTAAGGGGGGTGCAACACCTTCTAAATCCCATTGATTTAGGTTTACCTGGGAATTCAGAAATTCCCATTAGTGCCAAAGCGTTAGGAGAAATGTTGTCTAATTCCTATTAAGATGTTTTCGTTCACACGTCTAATTTGATTCCCTATTCACACTTAGAGTAGGATACACATAATAGGCTACTGACGGATAGAGACTTTGGCCACGGCATGACTGACTACCACTTCTAGCCTAGTCTTTCAGTCGCGTGAGAAGCGTGACATTGGAGTTTAGCGAGAGTCAGAAGGCCTCATCTATTTTATTTGCGAATTGAGGAGGAGGTCATACTGAATACTGTGTCAGAAGGCATTGAAGACAGGAAGGGGAATTATACCTTGAGCCACACAGAGAGCTAAAAGGGAAGGAAGAGGCAATTTAAATATCCTATATTTCAGTCTCTCCTCGCGGGAGTCGGCAGGACTGAAGATGCAGCCTGACAGCCTGACACAGATCAATTTTCTTATGCTGAGATTATAGTCTGGAAACTGTTCACCTCAGCGTTTTTCCAACCACCCTGCAGGCGGTCCAATCAGGGTGGAGGTTTGTGAGATGATGTTGAAGTCAAGCATGTTTTGAAATGTTGGTAGAGCTAGATGAGGCGATCAAAACAGTTGAGGCAACGCCGATTGGTTAAAGGCTGTCCAATCATTTCTAAATGAACCAAAGGTTTACGCGCAGTAAGAATGAACTGTTAAGACACCCAGTGGAGCGTTGCCAACTTGCCAGACCCTATTTACAAAGTGAATATTAGGTCTGGTTACGCCATGCTACTGAAGCTGACCTCTCTAACGACTAGATGCTCTGGAGTGTGTATATCAAGCACAAGCAGATAATTGTAGAGAGAGAGAGAGACTCACTGGTAGCTTTGGCATATATGAATCAATATGAGCTGGAGAAAGAATTAAATTAACTGTTACCACAGCCTTATAAATTATAATCAGAAGTAAATCACGTCAGATGGATGCTCTGTTATCAGACCTGTATCCGCAAAGAGACATATTGAGACTTGTTTCTGTAACCATTTACAGTATACAACGCCCTCATAACAGAGAATCAGTAATATGTGATGGTATGTGCTACGTAGTCTATTTAGTACAAAAGCGTGCAACAGATTTACAGTACTGGGCGCATATGTACTTGCAAGTCCATTGCTAAACGGGTATTTGGTGCCAGACAGTGTCAGTAAAGTTTATTAGCAAATAAATGGTCACTTTAAAACAATCTATTGTTTACAGACGTGGTATTCAACAACTGAACTACCTATATTGGTCTGGTTATTTTCTAACTGGGTCAATACAGGGATTCCAGACTGACTTGCAAGATAATGATGGTTTCCAGTAGCCAGACAGCTGGGACACGGTATATTTTTCTTTACACCCACATGCGTGAAAGTGCAATTTGTTCGCCTCGGTTTTCTAGGTATTTTGAAGGGCCAAAATACTGTGAAGTTGCAACTTGAAATACAACTTCAATAGTAACTGAAGGAGTCAATCCATTCTGTTGCAGCTTCGCCTGCACTACAGCATTCTAAAAGTAGGGGTGTTCAAATATTGCAGTTTAAAGGCACCGGTTTGTTCGAGACGAGAGAGAACGCTCTTCTTAAAAACCTCAACCCGAAAGACTATAAGGAAGACAAACCAAGAGGCTATAAGGAAACCCCTCTGCGTACTGTATAAGTGAATGCCAACATCTCCAGGCCAAGAGCGGCCACGCAGGCCAAGGATCAACAGCGCGCGCCGACTTAATTAACTCAAGTGTTGTTACGACATGTTCCCCCTCAACCGTGTTGTCGCTCAGGGTTCGAGTGGTGCTAATGAGAGAATTATCTTGCCCCTCCACATCCCTCCATCACCCCACCCCTCCCGTCCCCGTAATGCATTCCGCTGAACCCCGCTGACCCCGACACACGAGATGTTGGTTTTATAATCTCACCGTATAATAGCAGCCGAACCTGCGTTCACATAGTCTTGAGCATCTGGAGAGCCCTTCACTCTAAATGCTAGCTAAATGCTGGCTTCTAACGGTTGAGCCTTAATTGTGTTGGTTGACTTCAGGAGCCAACGTTGATGAAACAGGTACGGTAGGTAGTGCTCACCTCAAGGGGGTGTTTGGCTGCATGTACATGAGTGTGTATGTAAGTCCCTTATCAGAGGTACCCAGTTAAGGATTAGGAAGGTTAATAAGGTCATGGGCTTGCCACACATTTCTGTCACATACAAAGGGGCTTCAGCACTGTTGGATTGCCATAATTCATCATGGTTTAGTGCATATAAACCCGTGACTTAATTATTTTACACTGTTTTCCAGGTGCCATACAGACATTTCAGGTTTATGGAATTCAGTAATTACCTGCTGGAACTAGCAATTTAAGCATTCATAATTGTTGATGTGTGTTTCTGATTGGATAAAGGTAGGACCTGTTGCCAGTTTTTCTAGTGTGCTTGCTGCAGTGTTTGGGTTGAAGACTCAAGCGTGTTAGTCAGTTTTCCTCTGCGCCCACACTCACAAATACAGGATCAGTTCGGTTTGACGCTTCTGATTAGACGTTTGTTGTGATAACTGGAATTTTGGTGCATATACGGGTTACGGGTATTTTATAGCAGCTGTGAACAGTGCTGTGAGTGTTGTTCTCAAGCTTGGATTAAACCTTTATTGTGAAGATACAATGTAACCAGAGAAAGGCTAGATATATCAAACATACCACATAGAATACAGGGACACACTCACTAATGGACTCTCATGGGGGGAGGTAGCTTGTAAACGATGTGCAGAAACATAACGAAAAAGACGCGTGATTCTGACCTCTTATTTATTTGTTTGTTTGTTTTTATAGGCACGCACATACATCCCTTTATGTCAGCCTCGTGTTAACACCCCAGCACCGTGCAAATGCTTTGTTTGCAAGATGTCAGACGAAACGTGATAAAACACTGGCGGATGTATATCACTAATCAAACACACACACACACACACACACACACACACACACACACTAGTCTGCGCGTGCGTGCGTCGTAGACTACGTATCATTAGATGAGGTAGCATCATGTAGTGGAACATGTTTACATGTCACCAGCTGACAGCTAATTGCAGCAGCAAGCGAGAGAGAGCATTTGCGTTGCTCTAGAGGCTGTCTGAGGCAGGGCTGTTATAGCAGCCTTTGTCTCAGACCCCCGAGCCCATTGTCACGCACACACACACGCACACACACAGGTAACCACTGGCCCAGCCGTCAATCATCCTTCTGACGGCTGTCGCTATCTGCTGTGACGGTGACTGATGGCGGAGAGTTAGTGTCGTATCGAGGGGGGTTTGTGGCACGCTGGTGGGCTGGCCAAGGAAGAGAAACGGAGATGAATGCCCAAGCTGGCTACAGGGAGTAAGTGGACAGTGCAGGAAACACACCAACACTGGTTTAGAGGAGGCGGGGTGATGAAGATAGTCATTGGTTTGGTGGAGGAGGGGGGACATCGCTGTCATCTAGGTAGCACAGAGATCAGTTCTCCCCTCACTGCCCTCAACTGCAGTGACTGACGGCCCTCCGGTGGACACAAACGCAGCTACGCCTGCATGTGCGCAGTGAGTGCGCTGCAAACAGCAAGGTCACCTGTGGAGCACTTGGCACGGGGCGGCACACTGTAATACTGTCGTCAGGAAAGTGTTTCCAAGGCACCCAAAGTGAATGAAGTCGCCGGAGTCCAGAATACGCCCGCGTGTGTGTGTGTGGTGTCATCACCCTGTCCGATGTCCGGGGAGATCGATGTGCTCTCGGGCGATGTCACCTCGCCCCCCGCACGTGAAGTGAATGGAGGTGTGTGTGTGTGTGTGTGTGTGTGGGGGGGGGGTGGGTGGAGGAGAGGTGGGAACTAAATGGATGTGATGCAAATGGCACCGGAGGACACGGGAATCAATTTACCTTATTGGAACAAATGAGAGTGGCCCCGCCGCGCTGCTTTTTTGGCCGCCCCCACTGTTATTGTAATTAACCATTAACCCCCCCCCACCCCCCCCCCCCATCCTTTCTCCACACACACACAAATCCATGGTGACACTCCAGTCCCCCTTCCATCCAGCCTACCCCACATGTGCGTGCCTGGGGTCCCTTTTACCCTTATGAACCCCCTCCCTCGCCTCCTCCCCGCCCGGAGGTGTCTGGGTAAATGAGGCGGGGGGGGGCTATGTAGATTCATGGTCCCAGGTGATGTGTTAAAAGGTAAGAGGCAAGGGGAGGTGTTTAGGATAGGGTATTACACACTCACAGTATACGAGACCACCTGTAAAGACCCTTACCCAACCGCTCCAGCACACACACACACACTTTCATCTAAGTGAGCCTGCGTGCATGTTGGTTTCACAGCAGGGTGACGCATCCTATTGAGGTTTGGCTGCCCTCCGCGTTATAGAGGATGCCACGTTGGCCGGCTCCACTCCGGGATGGGGGAAAGGTGGGGGGGGGGTGGCATCCCTCTGCCCTGCCTGTCATTCACAGGTGAACGCCCCCGGCTCGCTACATCAACAAAACCAACGCACCTGAGAACTGGGAATGTCAATGACTCCCACGGCCCCCCCTCCCCCCACCACATCCTCTGCTTGATGGCCAAATTGGGATTAATTAGAGGGCAGGGGTGACACTGTTGTTCTGGCCCCGAAAGGTATAAAGTTTGCAGCCGTTGCCGTGGCGAATAGGGTTGACTGTTCCCGTTACACTTTTTTTTTTTTTTTTTTTTTTTTGGTTGCATAAATGCAAAAAAAAAGAAAAAAAGAAGCTAAATACAATAAAATGTGTCCACAGTTGAAAACAAGTGGCGGTTTCAGGTCAGAAGCAGACACCCAGAAAATGAGCTCCCCTTTCCCGACCCTCCCTTCCTTACCCTTTCCACTGGGCCGCATAATTCAGAGGAGCCATCTTGGGGAAATGTCAGCCCCGTGCGACGCGTGCCGGGGCAGGCAGCGTGACGGAACGGCGTGACGACCAGAGCCCGGGGGGAAGGGGGGGGGGGAGTGCAGGCGCTTCCTTCCTTCGCTCCAGCTGGCCTGACCTTGCAGGTGCTGATGTATGCGGCCACATTTGCGTCAGGAGAATGGACAACGGATGCCTTTTATTTTTTCTTCTTCTTCTTCTTCTCCTTTTGCCGTAGGTTCACGGAGAGGTGGCGCATATTTCAAAGAAAGCTGTTTTTTTTCTAGTTATTTATTTTTTATTTACTCCACCTTATAGATTTCTCTGCTCTCCCCTTATTCCTCCTCTACCTCCTCCAAGAGGTCAACGCCCAGTCACGCATTCCCTCTGCACGCACACGCCCTGTTTTCCATTCGTCTTACCTGCCTACACATCTGACAACACGCTTGTGTATTATTCCGCCCCCCCCATACCTTTCACAACAAGCAACGACGACGACAACACAGGGGCATCTGTTCCCTCGCCCATCCTCTATCTCTCTCTCTCTCCCCTTCTCCTTCAGAAAACTGATTATAAAACGGCCAATTTGAAAATGGAGTCCGGCGTCCCCAAGGCTGCTTTGCCTCGTCAAATTGAGAAGGCACAAGGACGAGGCAGTCGACTTGCACCCTCCCCCGCAACGCGTCCCCTCACCCCCACAGCCGTCCGTCGTCCTGATGTTTCCGAGGCAGGCGTGTGGTGAGAGGTGTGGGGGGGGGCATAACATATCTCTCCCCCCCCCCTTCTGTGCGGAGGGTGACTGAAGGAAGTTTTGGAGGAAGGAGGCGGAGGATCTTCAACATCTCGCCATGGGCGTTTATATCACAAGTCTCTACAAAGAGTCCATGGATCACTCCAGCAGGCATGGCGGTGGCGGCAGTATCGGGAAAAGCCATGGGCTGTCACCTAGTATGTGCCTTTCATATTTCACCGCAGACAGCCTTCCCTTCAGCCCGGGCCTCACGCAAAGCAGCCTTTGAGGATAACATCTTCAAATCTCTCTCTCGCCCTGCTGAGAGGCTATTTTTATAGAGATATTTATTTCATTCTCTCCTTTCTTATTTTATATATATATATATATATATATATATATATATATATATATATATATTTTTTTT